>PVKS010005601.1:0-83980 GCA_004027875.1 Aplodontia rufa | reverse complement strand
CCCAAAAGCTTCACATTATAAATCAGGGTGAAAAAATAAAAGAAGCCATGATGTTGGTTCTAGAACTGGCAGTTTTTCTGCCCTGGGTAAATGCCTGCTATTTACATTTGTCTTGGGAAATACTCATGGACACTAAGAGAAGGACCTAAAATGATGATTTGGAGAATGATATGAAGTCAAGGTGAATCCTTGTGTAAGTCCTGATGAAAAATGCCTTATCTGCACATAGATGATTATCTGTGATTGAGTTTCCTGTTTCCAACAGCGTTTGGGAGAAGGCCCATTAAAATATCAATAGACTACATCCATTTATATAACATTGTGGTAAATATAACTGGTGTCTCATTTTTCCATGTTCCTCCACCCCCTGACTTATTTATGAGTGTTCTGTAGTAATGAAAAAGACAGGCTGTAATGAACTCCTGCAAAGCAGAACATTCTCCAATGTTGCTAAGTTTCTTTCTGACAGAATTGTTTCTTTCTCCCCATAATCATTAGTCTGTGTTTTGATGATAAATCAGAATTGGAAAGTTGGATGTTCATAATTAATACACGTTTACTACGCCAAGTGGTTTCTTATGAGAGAAAATAATTGCAGGAAACAGTATGAGGGGGGCTTCAATTTTGTGACTCACAATTAGCAAAGCCACGTCAGTTACCTGCTGTAGAGATGGTATCTTAAATAGCTATAATGAGGAGTGGGGTATCCAAGGCGTTTGCTGTGTTTCTTCATTCTTTGTAGTTATTTTCTTTCTTTCTTTTTTGACATGATTAAAAGATGAAAACAAAATTGTACCAAATTGTCTGAAAAAAAAAATATGTTATGAGCTGCAAATTTGAAAAGCCAAAATAAACAAAAGACCCAGTTGTCCAATCTGCACTCCCCACCGAGATTCTTTTTAAAAAGACTGATATTAGTTATCGTTGTGGAACATTGACTTATTTATAGTTTCTACACTGAAAAAAAAGTCCAAACATTTTTGATGAAAATCAGAGGTAATATATGGCTTGCCTCAAGAATGATAGGTTTGCATCTGTCCCTAGAAATCATTAAGCCTCATCTTCTCTCTGCTGTATAACCCCGTGTTGTGCCAGAGCCATAGAATTTTCTTCCTGCTACTTTTTATTGGTGGTATTTATGTGTTTTATTGATTATGTGACATAATAAAACATAGCAAGTTGGAATCGTATGTGCTATATATTTTGTTCAACAGCGAATGCAGAGTGTTAGGATTCTGCTCTCCACTTGAAACATCTTGCTGGGATATAAATAGATTTATAATGACTGCCAGGCTCTGTGCCTGCAAAATATCCTGGTAGGTAGCTCATTATAGAGCTAACATCATTAATAAAATAGCTGAAAAATTTCACAAGTACAGGAATATCTTTTATATCAGTAGCTGTAAGGAAAATACCTAGTGTATGCATAATTTGGGACTCATTTTAAAGCTATAATTTATCATCATTATCTACATATTATAATGGCAAAACAGGTTTAATTGCTTTTGACTGGCCTGGCATCGTGATGAGGAGAAAAGTTGGTAGCAGATGGCCCTCCTGTCAAAACTGCAGTCTCTTAGCCCAAAATAAAGGAACAGACTGAACAGGGCATGTTTCTGGTTTCTAGCTTTATCTTCTCTTGATAAGTATGAATTAGCATTTTCTGGTATTATAATTGTCTAGAGAAAAGTGGAAATAGTAATTATTTACAGAAGACTAAAATAGCTGTGAAATTCAAGTTTAGCAGGTTTTAATGGTCTAACATTTTTGGATTAACAGAAATATTTGTTTTTAGTATGATTTAGTGGATTTAAAAAATATTCCTGTTCCAGCTACACCATATTAAATCGCTGGCATGCGAGCATTTTAGAACACATTTACTTGAGTACTGCTTGATATTTGTTCTTCTGCTCCTCCATTCTTTTAATAATGTCAATGACAGAGATTATTTTATTTGGAATAACCTGCTTATATGAATAAATACCTGATCCAGCAGCCCAGAAGCATGCCTAACCCTTAACTGTCACTGAATTTTCTGATGGCTACATCCGTTACAATATGGTCTGTTTTCCTATATTAAACACAACACAGATGGATAGATGTGATTTGTCTAAAACTAAAAAAAAAAAAAATCCTACCCCACTCAGTCATGCTCGTCAAAGAATTTATGATCAATCATGAGGATTCAAACTATAGAACTGTAAAATTAAGTCTTCTTCTTTGTCTTTTAAGACTTTGGTGGCCCAAGAAGAACACAATTATCAGGTGGTAGATTACTCTGGAGTCTGGTCAATGCAAGTCAATTAACTGTTTGAGCTGATAGAAGAGAAATGCCAGCTATCGCCACTTAAGTGAAGGTGACATGCTATCTGCAAAATAATGTGAATTTGAAAGTGCAGTTTAACCCCAAAGTAAAGGGAAAGAAAAAAAAAAGAATGGAGCAATCTGCCAGACTAAAATAATGTGCGACAGAGAAATTATTCGGAAATGGAACTGGTTATAGAGATACAGACTTATTATTTGGTGGCTGTCATGATAAATTTGCCTCAGCTATGCCCACACATGTTACAGTATTCATGTCTGAGATGAGTGGAGATGTTGAAAAAGGCTTTGCACAATTGAAAATTCATTCTGAAAGTATAAATGGGTAAATGCTCTTAAGAGTATAAGTATCACATGTACACATATTTTGTATTTAAAAAGAAAATGGAATGTTAGTGAATTTAGAATGTCCACACACCATAAGGGATTTGAGACTATAAAGTGAATTTATGATTATTATTACCTAGTGATAGAAACAGTTGAGAAAATTATTTCAATGGCTATAAAATGGTTATTCTGATCTAACGCTCAGTGTTGGTGACTTAGCGCTGGAAACTATGTGGATCAATGTTCTTAATGAGTATTGTTCGTTGGCCTTTGTAACATGTTTATTGCAAGCAATTTAATCTGGCTACATTTTTGTTTTTGATTTTACATATAAGAACTTTTGCTAGACTGTGATAAGGACGTAGCCCAATATTATGAAAAGTGGAAAGGGACATAGTTTTGGTACAGGAGAGCACCATAGTTTAGATATTGAATGTCCTATTGGTAAAGGCTTGGTCCTCAGGGTGGTACTACTGGGAGGTGGTGAAAGATTTAGGAGGTAGAGTCTACTGAGATTCCTTAGGTCATTGAGGGTGTGCCTTTGAGACTCTGGACTCTTTCCCATTTCCTGGGTGTAAGGTAAGCAATTTTCTCAGCCACGTGCTCCCTGCTTTTGCCTTATTGTACTCTGACCAGAGGACTAAAAGCAACAGGTCTACCAGAGCATGGACTAGAACCTCTAAAACAATGTGCTAAAATCAGTCATTTCTCCTTATAAGTTAATTTTGTCAAGTATTTTGTAACAGCGATGGACAGCTTACTGACATGTAGAAATGTAACTTCTCTGGCTGGGATTCATGGAATCTCTCAAAATTTGGAAATTTATAGTTTTTTTTTAGCATGTTTGATGAGAAGACTCCCATTTTAGTAGACTTCCATTAATAAATTGTACTCCAATCCTCTTTACTGTGGGTCTACTTTCAAGAAATTTAAGTGAATCAGGTTCCAATTTGGACAACTGCAATAATATGAATCTAATCTCTGCTCTTTGAAATGTTCTGTTTCATGATTATTGTCATTTAATAGCCAAGTTCGGCCTCTAATCATTGTTGACATCAGAAATCTTTCTGGGACTCTCTGAGTTGTCTGTGGCTACACCACTGTCCTTCTTCTCTCTTCCTTCCAGAAAAATGAGTCCCAACTCCTCCTTCCTTAGTCCATTCCTGTCTGTAGCATTGAGGCATTTGACCTTCCTCCCAGCAATGTAACAACAAAATACATTTTACATACATGTGCACGCTTCTAGTCTTCATAAACTCCAGTATCCAAGCATGAAGAAAATAATTTCCAGTATGTTTCAACAGAATTTTCAGGTACCTAAATCCTCAGTGTCGTCATCGTCGTCACCATCATCATCATCACCTTCATCACCTTCATTAATTCTTCTTTATCACACAACTTAAATGATAGCTGATAATATGCAGGCACTGTCCATGTGCATGGTCACACTTGATAGGCAGCTCAGTGTCGTAGATGATTTTATGATCTTCACTTTACAGATAAAGCTGAGCTTTAAAGGGCTAAGGTACGCAGGGTCACAAAATTAGTGGAAGTGACTTGAAACTCCAGCCCAGATCTCTTACATTGCTTAGTCAGTGTTGTTGACCATTAAGTTTTGCTACTACTTGGGAATTCTAGAATTTGGAATTTTTTTCAATACTGGGGATTGAATCCTGTTATCTCTATCAGTGTACTACATTTCTAGCCCTTTTTATTCTTTATTTTGAGATAGGATCTAAGTTGCTCAGAGTGGCCTCAAGCTTGTGATACCCCTGCCTCAGTCTCCAGAGTAGCTGGGATTACAGGTATACACCATTGTGCCCAGCCAGAATTTGGATTCTACATAATTAAATACTGTCAGGTATACTTGTGCCTGTATGGTTTTCAGTGTTCCCATCATTCTGGACTTACAACTTTATTTTGTTACTTTATTTGCAAAATATATGTATATAGCTAATTAGTTAATATTAACTTAAATTCTGTATTTACCAAATTTAAATTGACATATTTTTCCCAAGTAGTCTCATTTATATTTAAATTCATCTTGAAAATATGGGATTAGTTAGAGTCCTTGAAATGACTGGCATGTGGAAGCTTATTGAAAAAAATAGAAACGGAAAGTAAGACCAATGAAAAAAATAGTGACATCATTTTGTTTTATTACAGTGGGATTGTTTTATGTCTTGAACAAATTAGAAACAACAGTCAAATTAATGTAAAGTAGAAGCTATTAATTACAGGCAAGGGGAGAAAGTTTTACTATAATAAAATCTATTTCATCTAATTCCTATGTGATGATTTATAATGTTGTCCTCTGGAACAATACAAAACGAACATTTGGAACTACACTGTTGGAAAAGCACATTTTACTATTGTAACATATAATTATAGCCTACTATAGCAGCGTATATTATCCTTTAAATATTTATCCCTTTGAATAATTGGATTTAGGAGACTTGAATTTGTTGGGTGAATACACGATTAATTTTTCATATATTTTGATAGTATACCAATTGTACACTAGTCTAGCGTCAAGTAAATGTAACTGAGTAGTGTGTAAGTTTGCAGCAAAATTATTCATTTTTTTGGATCCTGTCGAATATTTATAAACAAAAAAATACCTATTACAAACTAGGAAAATTCAGTTACTGACTTACTTCTTGTGGCTAAAAATTAATTTGACTGTAGTCTTCTATTTTACTTCCCTTTGTAGTTGAAAGCAATGGTTAAAAATAAATGAAGACAATATTACATCAAAACCATTCCAAAGCTCAAAGAGGGTTATAGGCTGTTACCATGGCGCCCACTGTGGCAGCTCACCAGCTGAGTTTGGCAGAGCTGTCTTGACAAAATGGGCCTAACTTTTGTTTTCTCCAGGAACAGTAAGACTCCAAAGGCCTGTGTTGACAGGTAATGAGATTTAATTCATGGTGGGGGAGGGAGGAAGAGAGAAAGAGGGAGAGAAAATATCCATATTCATTGCTTAATCAAATAAAATTTTTCCAGAGGATTGTGGGAAGTCTCCCCAGTTGTTTCCCAAGCTTTCCTTTGATAGCTATAAACAAATTACCTTGCGAATAACTTCTCTATGAGGAAAGAGCAACACTGTTCTCTACTTGATCTTACCCTTTGGGTGGTCCCAGCCAGAGAGCCATGCACAGTTCTTCCTGATAGTTTGGCTTTAGAAAAGCATCTACCACTATGCTGACAGCTGTAGACCCCTTTTTTGTTAGGATAACAAACATCCTGTGTTGAGGACAGCATCAAGCCAGCCTGTAGTACGCCCAATTAGAGAAGCTAAAATCTCATTTGTTTCACTGTAGGAGCCCCCTGAAAGCACACCGTTTTGGCCTCATTACAGTATTTTTAACTTTACAAAAACAATTTCATTATGGAAATTAAAGAAGCTCATTTGGCCTTAGCATGTATGCTGAAGTTAATAAATTCCAGAAGTATTTCAACTGCCACAGCATGTAGTTTTTGTCTTCACTTAATCACAGCCAATATTTGCCATTTAAACAAACAAACAAACAAAAAAAACACAAAAAAACCCCCCCCAAAAAAAACCCCAAAAAAACAAAAAACAAAAAACAAAAGATGGTGGGTCCAAAGGAAATTATCATTTTCATTTGCTGTTTGCTGTGCTTTGATTAAAACGCAAACAAACCTGCAAGAAAAATATTAATTTCAACTGTGTCGGAATGAATGAATTCATGAAGTTCGTGTCTCTGGATGGGTTGATCACACAATTACACAAGCTGGGCGAGCTGTTTGTGTGTAGTGCCTTCGAAGGTAACTGCGACCCAAAGAACAAAATTGAAATAACATACTCCATGTACTTGGTGTTGCATGTTGAAGAAAGGGTGAACATTTTCCAGTTACTATTATTTGAAAAAGGAGAAATTTTCCTCCTTTGGAATTCGTTGACTTTTGTCATACTAACAAAAAAATTCAAAATAATATAACAGACAATCAGATGCTGATTAGGAGTGGGAGGTTTTGGATTTGCAAGTTCAAATAGCTTTATATAAACTAATGAGAGACAGTGCTGCATTGTGGTCCCCAGCCACCCTCACACCGTACCCTGTGTTGAGCTAAATTAACCTCAGTCATTTCCTTTCTGAGACAGTAGCTATAGGCTAAGGTATTTCTTGTACATTTTTTCTTTTCTTCTTTAAACTTCAACTATTAAGAATTGATCTTAATAGATCAAATTATAATCAATAAATGAATGACATTAGAAGACTTCTGTAATCATAATATTGAGACTCAGTAAATCATTAATTAAGATATGAATGCAGGAGTTGGGGGTGTAGCTCAGTGATAGAACACATGCTTAGTATGTGCGACAATGCCCAGCACCAAAAATTAAAAAAAAAAAAATTTAAAAAAGACTACATACTTTTCTTTCTTCCACTGGAAAATAGAAAAGTAATGTGTTAAAGTAAGAATCTAAAGAGAGAGGGAGAAAGCAAGGACTTATTCATAAGCTATGAACAAATTGTACAAAAATCATCAGGAGGGTCTGGAGTGGTAGCTTGGTGGTTATGGCGTTTGCCTGGCATGCAGGAGTACGTGAGTTCAAACCCCAGCACCATGTACACAATGAAATGTCCGAGGAATGAAGGTCGCATGAACAACTAAATAAAAATTACTTATCTCTTTCTCTCTCTCTCTCACACTGTCCTCTCTTCTTTTTTGAGAAATTTGTTGACCAGTCATACAAATTTTAACAAAATAATATATAAAGTATGTAGATTCTGAAAATTGGAATTATCCCCAAGAGTGCCCCCCCAATTACCCACCCTTATTCCTCCCTTCCCCTTCCCACAACATCTCTAAAAAAAGTATTAGGTTGTGTAACATTACATGATATCTGGATTTAACACCTGATATTAGACCATTTCTCTTAATGGCCAGGGACTATCTTTTTTTTTTTAAAAAAAAAAAAAGATCAGGAATCGTCTGGATTGGTCATAATTCTACCTTACTGAAACATGGAATTCTCTGTAGATTTTTATGTGTTTTCTCCTACTGACTTTCTCTGTATGCTCATCCAATCCACTCCTTCACTCCCTATTCTTCTATCTCTCTCTCATCTATTTTCCTATTTATCAGTATCTGGAGAGAAGTTTAACAGCTACAAATGATGCTCTTTGTAATACAACATCTGTCTTGTTGATTTTATCAGTGAGCTTTGTTGATGTGATGCCTCTTCTACAGGGATACAGAAGTACTCAGGGGCAAGTACAAACCTGGGTGAGATTAATTTCACTATTGGATGGTATTGATCTTCTATAACTTTGTTGCTCCATGGTGGAAAGTTCTATCGACGTCTCCAAAACCATTATCGGCAATTTGAGCTTAATATCTGAGGCTTTTCTTTCATCCTCAAAGATAATGAGTACCAGTTTGATGTAGCAGAAAGATGGCTAGACTTGGAGTGGGAATGTGTTGGTTCTCCACTAGCTCTGAGAATTGCTTAGCTATTGCTGTATGATGCATTACACCAAAACTTAGTAAAACAATAAGCACATCATTTTATGCCATCTCTGAAGGGCAGGAACTCATGGTTCTGTATGCTTCTGGTCTGCATTAGTTCATTAGGGCTGCTTTAACAAAGTACCACAAACTAGGTGGCTTTGAACAATAAGAATTTATTGTATAACACTACTAGACTCTAGAAGCCCAAACTTCAGGTGTTGGCAGAGCCATGTCCTGCTAAAATCTACAGAGAAAAATCCCTTCTTGTTTCCTCCAGCTCTTGTTGTTCGTTGGCAACCTTTGGCATTGCAGAGACTCATTACCCCAATCTTGTCCTCCTTTGTAAGGTGCCCATCTTCTTCCCATGTGTTCCTACATTGTCATCCCTCTGTATGTCTATGTCTGTGTCCGGATTTCCCTTTTTGTAATAACAGCAATTATATCAGAATAGGATCCACCCTACTGACCTCTTCTTGACTTGATTATATCTGCAGAGGCTCCTTTTCCAATTGAAGTCACATTCACAGGTACCAGGTGTCAGAATACCAATATATCTGTCGTGCAACTCAACCCATGCCGTACTCTGATGAAATTACAGAAAGACATCATCTGAAGGCCTACCATGGCTTGAAAAATCTGCTTTCTGGATGGCTCCTTACATGGCTAGTATGTTGATGTTGGCCGTTGAGGCCTCCATTTCCCCCCATGTGGTCTTCCTCACCATCACACATAGCATAACTATGTTTTTATGGCAATGACTTCTAATATTTTGCTTTCTTTTCACACTCAGTAGGTTTATATATGAATCCCTATAACAAAAGACATTAACAAGAGAAAAGTATATGAATGCATTTAACCTAAGTTGTATGCGACATTGGAGCCTTCAGAAACAAAGACCTAAGGAAATCGGAAAAGTTATGTGTTTTTAAAGTGAATTTTGATAAAGGAAAGATAGTTGTGGATAAGTGTGATTGGACAAAGATTGTGTGATTCTAATGGTAATAACTGGAGGGAAGCTTAGCAAGGACTGTTCAGATTGTTCTCTGTGACCCTGTGTCTTCAGACGTAAAGATGAGGCCACCCCTTTTTTTTTATTAGAAGAATATAGAAATACAGTTGAGGGGGAAACATTATCAAAACATTATCAATCAATGGATATAAACTTTGTTATTGAGGGGAAAAGCCAGATCATGGATGACCACCTTAGATTTACCTGTTGCAGTTTCCCCCAGAAGAACTCATGCATTAAATGGATAGTTCGTGGAGGAATGACATCAGCTTCTGGGATGGTTCCCCCATCTTCCCAATCTCCAGACTCCTATGAGTTCTTCATATACCCTCTCCCCTTCCCATCCTCCTCCCTGCACCTCCAAGTATCCTATAGAGCCATACCCCTAATACTCTGAAAGTCATTCAATTTGCAGTTTTGCTAGGTTAGCCGTCAGCCCTACTGCTTCCCCATGTATTCTAGCTTCCACAGATGAGAGAAACCATTCGGCCCTTGAGTCTCTGAGATTGGGATACTTCACTTAGCATAATTATTTCCATCTCCATCCATTTGATATCAAAAGCCATCATATCATCTTCTCTAATGGCTGAGTAGTATTCCATTGTATATATGTACCAAAGTTTTTGTATCCACTCATCGAGTGAGGGGCATCTGGGTTGGTTCCATAGTCTAGCTATAGTAAATTGAGCTGCTATAAACATTGATGAAGCCACATCGCTATAATATGCTGATTCTAAGTCTTTTGGGAAAATTCCCAGGAGTGGGATAGCTGGGTCACAAGGTGGTTCCATCCTTAATTTTTTGAGGATTCTCCATACTGCTTTCCATAGTGGCTGAACCAGTTTGCAGTCCCACCAGCAGTGTAGTAGTGTTCCCCTTTTCTCACAGCCCCTCCAGCATCTGTTGTTGTTTGTATTCTTCATTTTTGCCACTCTAACAGGAGTAAGGTGGTATCTCATTGAAGTTTTGATTTGCATTTCCCTGATAGCTAATGATGTAGAGCATTTTCTCATATATTTATGGGTGTTCTGGACTTCCACTGGAGAGAAGTTCCTTTTGAGATCTTTAGCTCTTTATCGATTGGATTATTTGTGAGTTTGGATTTTAGTTTCTTTAGTTCCCTGTAAATTCTGGATATTAGCCCTCTGTCCGAGGTGTAGCAGACAAAAATTTTCTCCCGTTTTGTAGGTTCTCTCTTGATGCTCTTTACTAGATCTTTAGCTGTGCAGAAACTTTTTAGTTTAATTGCATCCCATTCATTTAATTTTGATTTTACAGCATGCGCCATAGGAGTTCTGTTAAGGAAGAAGCTGCCAACTCCTATAAGGTGTAGTGTTGACCCGACTTCTCTTTCTAGCAAATTTAAAGTTGTAGGCTTAATATCCAGGTCTTTGATCCATTTTGATTTAATTTTTGTGCAGGGTGAAAGGTAAGGATCCAGCTTCAGTTGTCTACAAATGGCTGTCCAGTTTGTCCAACACCATTTGTTGAACAGGCTATCTTTCTTCCACATTATACTTTTGCCCCTTTTATCAAATATCAAATAGTTAAAGATATGGGGGTTTGTCTCAGGATCTTCTATTTGGTTCTACTGGTCTTCAGTTCTGTTTTGATACCAATACCATGCTGTTTTTGCTACTACAGCTCTGTAATATAATTTCAGGTCAGGGATTGAGATACCCCCTATTTCTTCCTTTCTATAGAGTAATGTTTTGGCTAGTCTGGGTCTCCTGTTGTTCCATATGAACTTGAGAATTGCTTTATCTATATCTCTGAAGAAATGCCATAGGTATCTTGATGGGGATTGCATTAAATCTGTACAGGGCTTTGGGTAGAATGGCCATCTTTATTGTATTGATTCTGCCTAACCATGAGCGTGGAATGTTTTTCCATCTGCTCAGGTCTTCTGTAATTTCTTTTTTTAGTGTTTGATAATTTTCTTTGAATAGACCTTTAATATCCTTTGTAAGGTTAATGCCCAAGTATTTCATTCTTTTGGAAGTGATGGTGAATGGGAGAGATTTTCTGATTTCTTCTTCTGCGGATTTGTTGGTGGTGTAAAGAAATGCTAGCGATTTGCTGGAGTTGATCTTGTAGCCAGCTACTTTGCTAAAATCTCCTATGAGCTCTAGGAGTTTTCTGAGGCCACCCTTTTGAATGAGGGTTTAATGACCTGCTTCAGGGGAGAAGGCAAGAGGACCTTCCTGCTTCTCTGGTCTTCTCAAATGCTAGGGTGCCATATTTTGTGTTAGCACATCCTGAGCCCCGTCACTACCATGGCCCCCATGCCTCTGGCAGGTGTTTGCGGTCTTTCCTTGTGCTTGTGCGTCCTCACCTGCCACCCACAAGTCAGGTTGGCACACCTTGGAAGGCATGACCTCATCTGATATTTTCCCCACTGTGCTGGTACACCTGATCCAATGGTTCTACTTATTAGAAACTTAGTACAAATTTGGTAAGTGAATGGAGTGTTGAGGGTGTTAGTGAGTCTCCAAGCACCTTTGTGTCTCCTTGTTGGTAGGGACAAAGCAGGTAGGAGCTATAGAGCTTTCCTCACTAGAGGCACCAAGACAGTGCTGTGTAATAGAGAAACCAATTTTCAGCAGAATTGCATGACAATCCACTACCTGAGTCAGTTTGGTTGAAGAATTCTCTTTCTGAGTGCCAGTATCCCATACCTGGAAATTTCACTTAACCTTAGATCGATTTGTTAGCTGGCTCTTGATGTCTCTTTTAATGACATAAACTATTTACCTATTTTCTATCTTTATTTTATATTATCTTTATTATTTGATTTAACTCATGTGTCTTTTTCTTATAGTCTTCTTATGTACCAAAAGGTCTTTTGCAAGAGACCAAAAGAGTCATCTAGTCCAAATTCATAACTCAATGTTTTATGTTCAACATGATTTGTTACAATAATGTTATAAATATGTTTTACATATAAACTTCCGTCAAATAAATCCTTCCCAGGAGTATGTGCTTAGTCAACAAATGAATTAGTCATATACACATTTTTTGTTTCAAGTAAAGTCCTTCTCCGTCCTTGCTTTATATCTGGTCATTGTGCCACTTGCATCTGTGACTTTAGTGACCCTTCCCCAAATGTAGTTCTGATCTCATATATCCCTCTTATCTTGTTTCTCTCTTATTTACTATGTGCTATTGTTTATGGTAAAAAATAAGAATTCTGAAATTAATTCTCAAAATATTCATGATTTAGACCCTAGATTGTATCAAAATCTTTTCGTATGTACTCCAAATGGATCAGTTCTTGTTTTTTCCTTCCTGTTTACTTTGTATTTGAGCTAAGCTGTTTGCATTGGTGGGTTGAGAAGTAAGTAGAAGTCTGATCTATGTTTATGTAACTGTATTTATATTGAGGGAGTGGACAATGTATATAACCAATGCTCTAGCATGCTGAAGTTTTTTTTTTGTTGTTGTTGTTGTTGTTTTTAATGAAGGTGTATTTCCACAGTAAGCATACTTTTTTTTTAATTTAGGTTTTCTATTTTGGTTTTGGATGTGTAAGGACAGCTGGTGGAGGTTTTTGGAGAAAGCATTTAATATAAAGCCATGATGTACCCATTAGGAATCTGGTTTCCTCCTACTCCCCAGAAAATAACTGGTTTCTGAGCCTGAAGAACTAGATTTTGCATCCCTTATACACAAAAATGGAAATTTTAGAACCGTAGGATAGCAGAGCTGCATAAGACTTTAATTGATTTTCCAGTTTCATTGTCTCATTTTACAAATGAGAAAACTGGAGTGCAGAGAAGTTAAGATTTTTGAGATGGAAAAATAAAAAAATACAATTGGGAGAGTTGATATAATTTTTGGGTGCCCAGGCTAGACCAGTCTGCTTTCCATTACAATGGTGCATACTCCACTGTTGAAGATGAAGTCTTGGGGCTGGGTATGAGGACCAGCAGTAGAGTGCTTGCCTAGCACGGGCAAGGCCTCGAATTCAATATTTAGCACTCCACCAAAAAAATAAAAAATAAAAAACAAAACAAAACATAACAAAAAATAAATAAAAGGGAGAAGACCTCTTGTTGTTTTTCATTGTCACTCAGTGGTGGGAAAATTAATTCAAAAGGCCCCAGATATGCTAAACATCAATAGCTTTGGCCCTCTGAGTAGTTAGATTAACTCATTTAGGAAAGACTGTCTACTGGTAAATAGATTTGGCGGTTGCAGCAAGTGTAAACAGCTCCTTCATTGTCTTAGAAGTCCACGGTTCTTTTTAAACATGAGACATACCTCCTGAGAGATACAATTATCACTCTAGAAGTTACTGAAGAATTTGAAGCTTTGAAGAAAGTTTAAATAAAAATCAAAAGAAGGAGCTAACATCGTACAGTAGACGGTCTACCCTGAGTGCCATCTGATTCCCAGTAGGAACATTGTTTCACAGATCAAGCGTTCCACATTCATACCTTTTACACCAGCAAATCTGAAATGTGAAGGTTTTTTTTTTTTTCAACTATACTGAGTCTGTATTTTAAATTTTAAATAAGGGCATCCTCATGTTTCTTAATATTTTGAGTAAAGAGGTAGAAAATATTAGAAGTGATCATCATCTGGATATAAGATTTTTATAGTTGCTTAAATCTGTACAATTAAGAAGTCCTTGATGCCTTTTGAGAGAATGGGACAAACAATGATTTATTCATTCACTTATATTCTTTCAACAAAGAATTAAAAATCACCTGGTGTAGTGGCTCATACCTGTAATCCCAGCAACTAGGGAGGCTGAGACAGGAGGATTGCAAATTCAAAGCCAGCCTCAGCAACTTAGCAAGGCCCTAAACAACTTAGTGAGACCCTGTCTCAAAATAAAAATTAAAAAGGGCTGGGGATGTTGTTCAGTGGTTAAGCAACCCTGGGTTCAATCCCTCGTACTGAGAAAAAAAAAAAAGTTCTCAGTGTGCTGTAATCCTCTGCTCTCTCAGCTTCCTCTACGGCCACCAGATTGTCAGCAGGTACCACACTGTATCCTTTCCATTTGCTGATGGATTCTGAGTACCTAAGAGGCTGATGTAATGTAGTAAGTAATCAATCAATAGCAATCAATGACTGAAGATACGTCCTTAATGAGCCTGCAGTGTCCTGGCAGAGAGAGAAAACCATACAGATCATACAGGTGACGCTGATGGTTTCTGGCATGTGGGCTGTTGAAGGAATGCACGTACAGTTTTAGAAAGCAGAAAGAAGAGGCACTGAGTCCAGCTTGGTGGGATCAGGGAAGGATTCACAGAGAAAGTACTCAATCTTTGCAGAAGCTCTGTGTTCTAAGTACTCTTCTATTCATTTGTAGAGATGAGGAAAACGAGTTTCAGCCACTCTTGGACCACGGGAGGATTTCCTAGGGAAGTGGTTGGTAACTCTGTGGGCATCAGACTCATCGGAGATGAAAGAGGTTTTATGTTGTGTTGTCTCTGAGCTGAAATAATATTTCCAAGCTTTTGGTCCTTTGCTCCCAGGCGATTATCCCGAAGGCACAGGGTCTGATAGGTACAGACAGCTTCCCTTAAATGATGGGAACACGTTCTGAGAAATGAGTTGTTAAGCAACTTTGTCATTGCGCAAACAGCTTAGAGTGCACTTGCACAAACCTAAGCAATATGGCTTAGGTTTTATGGTGCACAGATGTTAACCTATTGCTCCTGGCGGCATGATGAGCACAACCACCTATGATTAAAATCAAGTGCAAGAGAAAATGCACTCAAGAGACATGGTGGACATGAGGCGTGTGAGATAGTTGCTGACCAAAGTGGCATACAGTTTTACAGTCAGCTTTTTGTTTTTAAATAAGTAGGAGCACACTGTAAAATAACAAACTATGCTGCAGTAAACACATAAACCAGTAGCAGTCTTATTGCCATTATTATTCAGTATTACCAACCATCCATGCTTGCATGTGCCAGGCTTTTATTCAAGTGGCACAGGGCAGCAACACAGTAGGTATGTTGACAGCAGGGTCAACACAGTAGGTATGAATCTTGCACGCTCTGCAACCTTCCTGTTGCTGTGAGTCACCAGCGATAGGAATTCTTTAGCTCCATCATAACCTTAGGGGACTACTGTGGTATCCGTGGTCCATCATTGACCGAAGCGTCCTGTGCTGTGTGACTGTATCTCTGTCTCAAAGTGTCCACACAATGGCCAACAATATTCCCGTTTTGTTTCTTTCTTTCTTTGTGAGGTGAGGTCTTATTGTGTTGTCCAGGAGTGTGTTGAACTCCAAGGCTCAAGTGATTCTCCCATCTCATCCCGCCTAGTGGGGCGGCAAGCACCCCGCTGTAGTCCAATTTTTACCTTCAGGTGTGTGTTGATTGGTGGATATATAAAGTACCTTTTGTTCTCCTTTTATGATGACAAAGTAGAAGTATCTAAATTCCAAAACCAAGATCAGTGTTCCCACCCTCTTTCCTTTCAGGCTGTCTTCTGTTTTGAGCCCTCATCCTGCAAACATCCAATGAGCGATTTCAAAAGGTAACTTCAATACCATTGGTTACCGATTTAATGATGGCTTTTCAGCTTCCTGTCCGCTGGATCAGAATGTTAACTGTCCTTTATCGCTGCTGTAAATCTCATCAAAGTGTTTATATCTAGCCCAAAGTCCCTTTTAAATGCAAATACACAAGTTCAGTAGACACAAACACCACGTGGATTGTTAACTGCAGGCTGCAGACTGTTCCAGTCATTAACTGCAGCTTGCAGAAATTCCTGATGGACAACACTGAAAGAAAGAAAGAAAAAAAGAAAAGAAGGATCTCGGAGGTTCTCTTTAATGAGCTTTTCCTTCTCATTTATCAAAGGCGGCGTTGTTTGCCCAGCTGGCCTGGTTTGAAAATTAGAAAATAGCTTAATCTGCTTCCCATATTAGACCTCTCTAGCAGGTGGAGAAGTACACATATTAAAGGGTAAGTTTCTTTGATTTATTTATTTTTAAGTCATACCCTTTGCCATCAGGCTTAGGGTCCCTGACAGAGATGTTTAAAGAACACAAAAATTCTGTCCAGGTGAGCGAGTGCCCTACTGAGTAGAATGCATTTTTCTTTCTGGTTCTTTCTCAAAATCCTCCTCATCAGGGTTATGGAGCGCATAGCCAATGGTCCCCTTTGGGAGCCATCATCTCCTAGATGAGAATTGGGTGCACCCCTCCTGGGCAGTGACTTTGCCCACTTTTCTCACAGCTGGTTAAGACCTTGTGCAATCAGAAAGCAGGTCTCCCTATTCCTGACCAGAACCCTTTTCTATTACTTTACAATGGTAAATGAGGCAGGAAAAGGGTTATAATAAGCTACAAATGGAATAATTGTGTCCCCTCAATGTAGAAATCCAAGCATCAATGTATTAGGAGGTGAGTAGGTCAGGAGGGCAGACCCCTTATGCAAGAGAACTGAGAGAGACCCTGCCACTGCTTTTACCATGTGAGGATACAGCCGGAGGGTGTCATCTATGTCTGCCCTCATCAGACACTGTATCTGTCGGTGCCATGTTGGTAGACTGCCCAGGTTCTGGAACAGTGAGAGAGAAATTGCTATTGTTTAAAAGTCACCCAAGTCTGTGGTATTTTGTTATATCAACATGAATAAACTAAGAAGTGCTATTTTCTTTGGAAAGTGACATACGCAATAGAGTCCTGAATTTCCTTGAGATGATTTATTTAAGTAAGGATGCACAAAAAGCCCAAATGAACCAGGTTTAAGTGAGAGAACACGGCTCAGTGGTGCATGCAGATGCAAAGTCTATTGCTTCGTACAGACCCAGGTTTCTCTGAATTTTTGGATTCTGTTCCCCCCATGGTGGTGTCACTGATGGCCACCCACAGTGCCAGGATTAAATTCTTCTCTTCCCCCAGCAGTTTGAACTGGCACATATCGGCTCAGTTGGGTAACATGCCCGTTCCAAACCTATCATCATGGCCCAGGAGGCTATGATTTTTTTAAAGGAAGATTTGAATCACATGAATTCCCTTGGGACTGAGTTCGTGTGATCAATTCTAACCCAGAGAGAAGAGGAAGGTGATTCTCTAGGGCAAGACTGGGGTCTGTTTGCTTGAAGAAGGTCAAGCAGCTGTGGACAGCACACACCACAAATGATCTCTTACAAATGGCATTTTACGACAGTCTTCTCGGAAGTCAGATTCCTCCATTCCTTTGTGCATTTGGAAATTTCTTTCAGCTTTAGGGCAGCCAAATCATAAATATGCAAAGAATAAAGTCCTGTGGGAAAGACTATGCTTGAATATGATAATGATCCTTGCATTAAAATGTAAGTTCTTATTATTTTAGAAAAAAACACAGGGTGAAATTTTAAAGCAATAACCTTAGTTGACTACAGATAGTCCAGGGAACTCTGGATGCATAGGCAGAGGCTCCTTGAGGAGAGGAATTTTGTCAAGGTTGGCTGAGTGGCTCTTTCCTTCATCTTACCCACTGCGTTCCTCGATGAATACTGCCTCCGTGTAGTGGGCTTCTTAGTACTTGATTGCTGCAGAATTTCCTTCTCATTATTCTAATATTCCAGCATAGAGAGAGCACGTCACCACATACTGATTGAGTAATTTTCAATCTCCCTTTTCTTTTCTATCTGGGTTTGCTATAGTTTGGATCTTTAATATTCCCCAAAGGCCTATGTGTTCAAGATTTAGTCCACAGCCTGGCACTGTTGGGAGGAAATGGAACCTTTAAGAGGTGGGGTCTGATGGGAAGGAGTTAGGACACTGGGGCCGTGCCCTCAAGAGGGATAGTATGACCCAGGCCCCTTTTCTCTCTCTTGACACAGGCCCAAAAGCAAGAGGGCCAACTGGCCATGGAGGTCAGATAAGAGTTCCCAAACTGAGCTGCAGTAAACCTTTTCTCTTTCTAAGCTGATGATCTCAGTTATTTATTTTTTATAGTAATGCAAAACTAACACAGGATGGGGTGGTTCAAAAGAGTTTCGATTTAGTTTGACTTCCAAAGAAACCCAACAGGTTTGACAGGAGTCTTCACAAACTCCAGAGCCCTCTTGCATAGTCCTTTTGAGATTTCCAAGTCAGTTCTGGTTTGGCGAGATAATGCTGCAATGCCTTCTTTCTGTTGAGGATGGAAGGGCGTACTCATTTAGCTACAGAGCTGTGCTTTATGAGGTGCCCCTTTGGAACCTCTAAAAATTGGATACTATCTCTACTGTCAGGATGAAGTGCCTTCATCCTGTGATCCATAGCATGGTCCATGGTATCACCTCCGGTGCAAAGCTGAGAATGATTCTTGTAAAATCTAACCTAAAACTATGCAAACAGACGTCCGTCTACACTGATCAGTTCACATTCCAGTCTGGACTCAGAATGGACATAACAGTGTATCCAATGCATTCAGATAGGGATTAATTAGCAAGTACGTCTGTGCGCTTCATACCACCACATTCTCTTTCATTAGCGAGCTTGTCAACAGACAGTATCCTCCAGCAAAACTGAGCTGCTGTGAGTGAGAGGTTGGCTAAGAGCTGAAAACCATGGTAGCATCATGTGTCCGAAGTACCCCTTTTCCTGTGAAATCTCTCATTTGAGCACAGCATGAATATACACTTTTACCATCCAGCCAAATGTGGGAGATTTGCTTGAAGCCTTTGATTAATGCAAATAATTGCTGAGCGAGAGCAGTTCTGATGCTTGGCAGGGCATTAGAGGCACGCAGCTGCCATCAACCAGGGGCAGCCTGCACATACAAAGATGATATATGGATGAATTCCGTGGCTTGAACACACCGAGGATCCTACAATTAAGTCAGGATAACTCTTGGAGTTGAACAGTGTGTGCGTGGGGCTGTGGAGGCAGGTGGCTGGGAGAGGATGCCAACAGAGGTGGTAGAACTGAAGGGGCATTGAAGGTGTCCCCAGTAACAATTCCTTCTATTTCTCTGGCATTTTATACTTACTCTATTTTGACTTTGATTCCTACCACAATTATTTGTCACTTCTATTTTATCTCTAAAAAAAATGAGGATCAGTAAATCAAATGCTTTGTTCAGAACCACAAGGCCACAGGGTACAGTGGTGTATGTGTGCAATTGCAACTACTCAGGAGGCTGAGGCAGGAGGATGGCAAGTTCAAGACCAGCCTCAGCAACTTAGCCAGATCCTGTCTCAAAATAGAAAGTAAAATGGGCTGGGGTTCTGGCTCAGAGGTAGAGTACCATGGGGCTCAATCCCTAGTGCCACAAGACAGCAAAGCCACATGCTGTCAACAGGTAAAATCAAGACACAAATCGAAACTGAATCAGAGTCCAAGGTTCTTCTGTTAACTAAACAGTGGCATTGTTTTCTGTCTGGATATGAAGGTATGGTGTGAATTCACTTCTTAAGGACTGTAGGTGAGGTGATGGGGCATGAGAAATAAGTGAGCAAAGTTATGCTCTCTGTATGAATAATGAACAGCACTGTACATGTAGGGTAAATTACTGTCCAGCTATGTGTGCCTCTCTTCTGCAGGGATGAGGCTGCCATCTGGTCCACATGGGCTGAGTTCTTGGGTCTGATCTGCCTCCTGAATGGGTATTCCCATTATCTACTTCCTTTTCCTTCCTTGGTTGATTTACTTTTTTTTTTCAGATTGACTAGTTTATTTATTTATTCTATTTTTGATGGGGGAATACTTTCAGGCCATTTTATTTATTATACACATTTACTGCTGGGCAGGAGGATCACAAGTTCAAATCTAGCCTCAGCAACTTAACAAGGCCTTCATGTAACACAGAGAGACCCTGTCTTAAAATAAAAACTAGAAAGGTCTGGGGATGTGGCACAGTGGTTAAGCACTGCTGAGGTCAATACCTGCTACTAAAAAGAAAAAACAAAACAAAAATAAAAAAACATACAATGAATTACTTCCAGAAAGCAATCATATTTCCCTAATTCCTAGCTGAATAAGGGGCTGCTTCATTTGAACATCTTTGCAGAAATAATATTTGCTATAGTTAAGTCTGGGCCACTTGGTAGGTATGAAGGAAGTCATTGATAAGCTGTAATTATAGTTAAAATTAAGCTAAGTTAATGCTTGGTGATGAAGGGAAATAAATAGAGGCCTGCTTACTCTCCTGCAATGGGTGTGGGGCACCAGTGGCCACTAGCTAATCATCCCTGATTGTGGACCACCTGGAAGAGTGAGAGAATATGGGTCCAGATGGGAATCACAGGGGGGCCAGGCTGGCAGGGTTCTAGGTACCCTGACCCTAATTCAACCAAGTGTACTTTGAACTTGCAGTTTTGATGCCAAGAATATATGTTTATATTAGATGTCCCCTTTACCTAAAACTCTCTCTGCTCAAAGCTCAGTGCTTCACATGGTTAACATGAGTCAGGTTGCTTTGGCTTGTACCCCAACTCTGCCACCTCTGTAAGCTATGTCAAAGGAGCAGACGACATCTTGCCTCTGCTGAAGTGTGGAGATAGTAATAGTGTCCACGTCCTCATGTTATCTCAGGGAACAGACAAGAGTTAACAGGCATAATGTGCATAAACACATTCTTGGAACAGTACATAAACACAGTAAGTGATCAATAAATATGGTATTATCGGTACACAAAGATTTCAGATTTTGTATTATACAAGGAAATATAAGAAAGTCTTAGTGTTTAAGGAATTTAGCGTCTAAATGAAAAGACTTTACTATTTATTTGTATATAAAAATAAAAATAAGGGGCTGGAGCGGTGGCTCAGCAGTTGTGGCACTTGTCTGGCATGCACAAGTACGTGAGTTCAAACCCCAGCACCACATACACAACGAAGTCTCCATGAAAGCCACATGAAAAACTAAATAAAATTGATAATCTCTCTCTGTCTCTCTCTCACTGTCCCTCTCTCTTTAAAAAAAATAATAATAGCATAGACAATATTGTATGTCAGAAGACAAAATGATAAATAGTGGTACACATTCTTATATTAGAGTGAGAATTTTCTGTTCTTGAGTAAGAGGAACTGTCATTACAGGAATGACTGAATAAACTATACTATAATCTCATGAGGGAGTAGTAGGCAGTTGTGGAAAAGAATGAGAAAGAACTCCAGATTCTTTTGGAGTAGTCTGTAGGATACTAATATATAACAAGAAAAAAGAAAGCATAGTATAGATCTTAGTAAATTAAAGTGTATATGGCCATTTGCTTATTTGTGAGATAAGAAACACTAGAAAGATAAGCCAGTTTTAATAAAAGTGGATGTATTCTGGGGCTAAATTCTTTTTTATGTAATTTTTATATAGTTTTAATTGTTCAAGCATACAAAATTTTACCATTCAAAAGACAAACTGTATTCAAAGGATTGAAACAAGGCAAGCTCCCAAATGGAAAGCAATGGAAAGAAATAATTTTCTTTTCTCTTGGTGCTAGGGCTTAAACCTAGGGCCTCACTCATGCTAATCATACATTCTACCACTGAGCTATACCCCCAGCCCCAACCAATTTGCTTCTAAATCAGTGTGACAATACAATCACAGAGAAAAAGATTTATCCCAAGTGACTTTTGAGTACAATGCTCTGTTTATTAGAAAGATATATAATTAAAAACAATCAGAGCTAGAGCAGTGGCTCAGCAGTTACAGTGCTTGCCTGGCATGCACAAGGACCTGGGTTCAAACCCCAGCGCCACATACACAACTGAGTGTCATAGAAACAAAAACCAGATGAAAAAAAATTAATAAAAATTGATTCTCTTTCTCTTTCTCTCTCACCATCTTAAAAAAAAAAAAAGAAAAAAAAATAAATCCTAAACTACATTCAGTGATTTTATTGTTTACGTGATTGTAGGACTGCTGTTATTACAGTTTTCAAATTATTGTGTGTATATTGTTGCACAGAACAATAAAAATGCTGGTGCCAAGATGTTATAATACAAATCCGAAACTGATGACATTCACTCAAGTCCTGGATTTTAAATCTGAAAAGTGTCAGTATAAATTGATAGTTTGTAAACCACAAAAGGGCTTAGAAACAATGCTGCTGCAGCAATGAGCACATGTAATACCGGGTTCTGTTTCTAAACACCATTCCCGCTCAAAGGAACCAGAATTCATGAATAAGTGGCTGATTTCAATTTTTGGGCAGGGGACAATCTGTGTGACATCTACTACTGGATGACAAAGAAGCAATCAAAGACTAGAGGGTCACATCCCAAGGACTGGGAAGCCAACCCATGGGGTTAGTATAAGTTTTTGGCAACTTGAGCATCAAAAGAATAATAATTACAATAATAATTACAATTGAGTTGAAAACACTGAAAAAATAAAAATCATGAATCCATTCGGAGACAGAGAAAGGAGGTGATTACTACATTAATCCTGCACTCTGAAATGTGCAATTAAAAATGGAGCAAAACAGAGGGTGGTGCACGCCTGTAATCCCAGCTACTCAGGAGGCCAAGGGAGGAGGATGGCAAGTTTGAGGCCAGCCTTGGCAACTTTGTGAACTCTGTCTTGATGTTAGAAACAAAAACTAAAAAATAATAAAAGGCTGGGGATATATGGCTCAGCTGCAAAATGCTCCTTGGTTCAGTCCCATGTAACACACACACACACACACACACACACACACACACACACATATGCATACATGACAAAAATAATTCTGTGTTTTAGGGAGGAACTATGGTTCATCTCTTATTGTTGAGGGAAAGCTCTTACTTACCCTCCGAAATTCTACAACTAAAAGTAGAATGATGGAATTAGAAAATCACCATTTTGAAGCCTCTAATGAAATTCTTGATTTAGACAAGGGTCATAAACAGATTTGAAAATCCTCAAGTGAGAGGTTATTGGGGCATGGATATTCAAAGGGAGCACATACAGGAGATGTGGTTTGGGGAACGAGTGTAGCATTACTCATATTATTAATATCGGACCTGACATTATATGTCTCCAATGGGATGCAATATGAAGATCCAGCATCCACTATCATATTCTTGCCCAAAATATTCAATCCAAACCTAATCAAGCATTTGGTGTTAATCTCTAGCTTGCAGTAAATAAAGAGAACAAGAAAGCAATACATTAAACCTAAAATGTGAAACATTCCACCATAGAGGGACAGCCTGACACAATGTGAGAAACTGATTATAGCTTGTTTGTTAAAAAGAAAAAATAAGGGCTGGAGCAGTGGCTCGGTGGTTACAGAGCTTGCCTGGCACGCGCAGGTACATGGGTTCAAACCCCAGCACCCACGTACACAGCTAAGTGTCAGAGCAATGAAAGCCATGTGAAAAACTCAATAAAAATTGATTCTCTCTGTCTCTCCCACTGTCCTTCACTCTTTAAAAAAAAAAAGAAAAAAGAAAAAAGAAAGGCTAAGGAGATGTTTTAAGAGATGTTTTGGGTTTGATAGGGAAATAAATTAAGCATTGTGTTAGAGATATCATAGTGGAATTACGATTAGCTTTCTTATGATTATACAATTACGTAGAATTATAAGGGAGTGGCTTAAGTTTTGGAAGCTGCATGCTGAAATTCTTAGGGAGGAAGGGTTATGTCATCTGTGACTTGCAAATGGTTTGGCAAAAAGGAAACCACATACGCACCACACGCACGCACACGTAAAGCAAGTGTAGAATATTAACAATTGCGTAATCCAGGTGAAGGTGATCGGTAAGTTAGTATTCATTGGACCTACTTATTTTAATTATTTTGTACGTTTAAAATTTTTCATAATGCAGAGTTGGAAAAGATTAGGGAACAACAGTGATTGCAGAATGTCTGTGTTACTGATAAGCTCTTCTGTTAGATTCTACCTAGTCAGGTATAAATCACGTTAATGATATAACTAATAACATGTATTCTATATAACTAAAAATGTAGAATTTATTTATTCATTTGTTTTTGTACCTGGTTGTGAACCCAGGGACCGTTTACCACTGAGTTATACCCCCCAGCCCTTTTTATTTTTTATTTTGAGATAGGGTCTTGCTAACATGCTGAGGCTGGCCTTGGAGTTAAGATCCTCCTGCCTCAGCCTCTGGAATTGCTGGGATTATAGGTCTGTGCCACCATCCCTTCTATTTCTGTGCTTTTAATTAAAGTAAATTCCAAGTAGGATGAGCCCTGAAGGAATCCGATGTTTAGTAATGCTGATTTGTGTGTTGTTCTTCTGTTTGACTTTCATCTTTGAGTCCAAAGCTCTCATTTTACCACAGCTGAAGTGTGAGAGAGAAAAAGGGAGATGGAGAGAGAGAGAGGTAGGCACTTTCTTTTGAACTGTTTGAATACGTTCATTCCCTATAAACTAAAGCTTACTTGAAGACTTAATCCTACATGTGAGCTGCACTGCTCCATTTAGGGTTTGCACTAAAAAAATGTGTTTAGTACTAAAGTGACTTGATTTAGGGATCCAATGAAAGGGGGAAAATCTGTCTCAGAAGGAAGACAGATTAGAATTTAATTTTGTAACTTTCTCATGGGCCTTGGTGTGAGCCAGAACTTAAGATTTTACCCTAGTGAATATTTATGAGCACCTTGCTTTAATTTCTTACCTGTGGCTGGTGTGTGCATCCGTGTGAGTGTGTTTATGCGTATGAATGCTTATCCATATATACCCTTTCCAAATCCTCCTTACCACCTCTCTCTCCTCCCCCTACCCTCTCTCACCACCCCCAAACACCTTCCTCCTTTCAGCGGGTCTCCTGCTGTTCCTCATTAAGTGCTCCCATATTCCAGACTGACTGGGCTCCTGTTTTGGCCCAGTGTTCCTGTCACTCAGCTTAGCTGGGGGCAGGATTTCTTGGAGAAAATGGAGTAGACTGACAATCCACAAGAGTTAGCCCTGCTGTTGCCACCCTGCTGCTCAGATGCCTCTAGCAAGGGAAAAACTGTTTAGAGAAGCAGGAGCTCTGGGGGCAGAGGAGCTGAGCTTTCAAGTAAGAACTCAAAGTACCTGCAAAACAGAGGCCCCCTGAGGAGGGATCAAGAGGTAATTTTCCTTGAAAAAAAGCCAAAATAAAATAAAACAAAACAAACAAAATTAACAGGATGTTAATATGAGTTTTATTAATTACAAATAGTTAATTGCTTTTATTTGCAAAACAAAAACAAAACAAAACAAAAAAACCCACTAGGATAAACCAGAAACCCCTGTGCTTCACTGCATGATATTGCTTTTGAAAACCCTGTCACTAAGTAAAAGCCATAAAGTATAAACTATTTTCCATTAGTTTTTTTTAAAGAGAGAGGGACAGTGAGAGAGAGAGAAAGAGAGAAACAATTTTTATTTAGTTTTTCATGTGATCTTCATTGCTCTGAGACTTTATTGTGTACAAGGTGCTGGAGTTTGAACTTGGGTACTCGTACATGCCAGGCAAGCACCATAATCGTGGAGCCACTGCTCCAACCCCAGATGACCTTTTAAGACTCTAGATGCCTTACTTTCAAACTGCATATAAAAATAAAGTTATAGGGGCTGGATTGGTGGCTCAGCAGTTTTGGCGCTTGCCTGGCAAGCACGAGGACCCGGGTTCAAACCCCAGCACCACATACACAACTGAGTGTTGGAGCAATTAAGGCCATGTGAAAAACTCAATAAAGTTGTTCCTCTCTTTCTCTGTCTCTCTCACTGTCCCTCTCTCTTTAATAAAATCAAAAATAAAAATAAAGTTATGGCACGTAAAACTTCAGTGTAAAAATCAAGCCAGAATAGAAGTTTCAAAACACATCAAGATAATGAGAAGTCTGGAAAATGCTATCTCATCCTCCCCCTCACTTGGTGTGTGAATTGACAGAAGAATGTTTGGGGTTTATTCAAATATGTTTCATAACATTGTGAACATAAAATAGCACCTATGTTTTAAAGGAAATAAGAAAATAGTTTATTCTGAGCCCAATATAAGTGACTGTGACCTGGGGACATGGACCCAAGTAACCTTGAATGGCATGTTCTATCACAGAAGAGGTTACATGACCTGCAATTGTCAAGAACAAAAACAAAAAGTTTAAAGCAATAGATTCACCAAATGTATTGATGGTGATATCAGCTAGGAAATCTACAGCAAAGTGAGAAAAAATCTCTTCTATAGGTTTCAGATTTTGTCTTATAGCATTCTCAACTTTAGGGTTGGTGAAGCTAGAGACATGCTAACTTAGTGGTGCATTCTGAGAGTTTTGCCTGATAGTCATGAGGATGTTAGGTCAGATTTAGGAGCTGAGTATAAATGGCCATTAAAGGAACAGGCCAAGACACCTTTGGCTCTGAACCCAAGGCATTCTGTCTCTCCTCAGTCAGGGTGTTCCAGTCAACCAAGGTCAGTCTGCAGCATCTTCAATATAGACGTGTCTTCTTCAGAAGACTTCAGCTCACACCATCCATTCATTCATTCTACATGATACGTTGTTCTTACTAGAAACGGCTGTGTTGAGTAGACAGCTGCATGTGTCTTTCCCTAGAAGCATGGTGTCAAATAGTCTTTCTTACAGCTCATTTATTTGGTGTTTTTGGATAAAAATATGTTATACCAGAAAAAGTGGCATGGTTTTTCATGAGCTTTCCTAATGAAACTTGGCATCTCATTGGCTGTAATGTGAATGAAATATGAGTGTATATGTTACCCTTGGTGAGAGTATGTTTCTATGTTTCTTAGAATTTGTTCAACACATTCTAAATTGATTCAATAGGGAAAAAAATTTTTTTCTCTACTCTCCCTGACTCTTCATTGGGACTCCCTGCAACAAAAGATAGATTAATAAGAGAAAAACAAACTTCTTTTTAAGCACAAATTCAATAGTATGTATCAACATGTGTATCTCTTGTACATATGAAGATAGAAATATCAGAGACAATTATCCAAGGGTGTTAGTTGGCTTTTGGTCACTGTGACCAAAATACATGACAAGAAAAATTTAGAAGACGAAGTTTGTTTTGGTCTTACACTTTCAGAGTTCTCAGTCTATGGTTGGCTGACTGCATTGCTTTGGGCCTTAGATAAGACAAAACTTCATGGTGGAAGGACATGGAGAAAAGTTTCTTACCTCAGGGCAACAAGAAAGCATAGAGAGTAAGGGACCAGAGAGACAGATATATTATTGCCTAAGGCCACATCTCCAGTAACCTACTTCCTCCGGCCATGGCTACAGTTACCATCCACCAATGCCTACAGTACCATTCAGCTACCAATGGATTATCCACTAATGAGGTTATAGCTGCCATAATCCAATCTTTACCTTCAAACACTGCTGCGTTGTTTAACACATGAGCTCTTAAGGGTACTAGGGTTACGGAGGGGGAAGGACAGATGTATCTAATTTTATCAAAGAGCAAAATTTAAGGGTTGGCGTAGTGGCATGTGCAAGGATGTGGATTCAAACCCCAGCACCACATTCGCAATGGAGTGCTGGAGCAACAAAAGCCACATGAAAGGCTAAATAAAATTGATGCTCTCTCTTTCTCTTGCACTGTCCCTCTCTTTGTTTAAAAAGGAGAGATAGTAAATTTTAAGAACAGATCTCAAGAGTTGTCTTAGACTTTTAGAGTTTAAACAACATTGCCCCTCAAAAATTGAAGAAGACTGTAAGGGAAAGGCCCAGTTGTGGGGAGGTAGCCAGGAAGATCACTGTAAACCAAATACAAATGTTATCTGTTATACAAATTTAAGTCATTCCTTCTCTGTTGATGAGAGTTTCTAAGGCTTTATTGATCCTTTTCTTTTTAGAGGAGATTATGAAGGAGATTTCCTTTAGAAATATAATTTTATCTTACAAGAGAATAACTTCTTTATTCAGAGCTTTTCCTGTGTAGCATTTTCTTATAATAATCAGCTCAAAATAATCTTTATGCTCTAAAGGCATATTTTAGGGTAGTATATTCTAATGATCATCAACTAAGAAGTTATATTTGACTTATTTTCTCAAGATTAAAACTGTGTTCTTAGAAATATCTCTATCTATAAATTTATTTCATCCATCAGGTTCCATTATCTTTGTGCATCGAAAAATGAGGGAAATCAACAATGCCATGTTCAAGAACTCCATGACGAGACCTTTGGGTTCCCAGGGCAGGAAGTGGGTATCACTCATCTGGGCTTCTCTGCTGGCTCTCAGAGGGCCTGGTGCATGGCAGCCTTTTCTTCATTGCCTCTCCAGATCTCCATGACTGAATGAACCAGGGTAGGCCTTGACTCTGCACCTGCTAACCATGTGTGTGGCCTCTGCTTTCACTTACCTTCACCATGTGGGCTTGCTTTCTGGTAGTGACAAGAAGAAATATGTATTTGGTCTGTGAACCCACCTCCAGGCACACAACTCCTAGCCACTTGGAATCTTCTGAGTGATAGGGATGAGTAAAATATGTTTAGTTTTTCATAATAAGCTTTTTTCAATTACACCCTGTTTATATTAATGAATTGAATCTTGGGGGATGGGAGCTGGTTGCCAGAGGAACCAACCTGTGATTAGCAAGTCAGAACTCCAGCCTTAGCCCCCACCTCCACAGGGAGAAGAGAGGCTGGAGATTGAATTCAGTTACCAATGGTCAATGATTTAATCAAGCACACCTATGTAATGGAACCTCTGTAAGAATCCTAAATAATGGGATTTGCAGAGCAATCAGATTGGTGAACACATGGAGGTGCTGAGTGGAGTTTGGCCAGGGAAGGCTTTGAAGTTCTCTCTCTCTCCTCCATACATTGCCTCATATACCTCCTTCATTTGACTGTTCACATGCACCCTCTGCAATATCCTTTATAACATAAAGTAAATGTTCGTAAATATTTCCCTGAGTTTTGTGAGCCATTATTGTCACTCAAAACCAGTACTCAAGAGACAAAATTTGGTGGGCAGGAAATCAGATTTATTCAAGGGCTAGTCCTAAGAAGATGGGGGGGCTCTGTCCTCAGGGTACCATCTTAGGGAGCACAGCTACATGAAGGGGGTTCATGGGGAGGGAAATGGAGTGCAGTGGGACAGCCGCCAGGAAGGCTGCACATCAGGAGGGGTCTACATCATCCAGGATGTGTGTCTTCATTTTTCCCTTCAACCAGAACATTGCAAGTTGCCTTCAAACACATTGCTTCTCTGCAAGTCACACTCCATGGATATTTACAAGCTTGTGTTAGTTGATGCACCGGACTAGAATAAGGAGGAGTGCTGCACATTCTGATATTATCTGAAGGTCACCAGATGTTCCTGGGTCTATAAATCTGAAGAAAGACTATTTAACAATTAACATTTGAATCATTTAATTCCTTTAGAATTTAGAGTGGCTGGCAAAGAGAAAAAAGTAACTCTACCAAAGGCAACTTCCAAAGGAGCAGCCACTATTACAGGACCCCCTTGTTTACAGGCAGTTGGTCAGACTTATAAGTGACAAACCTGGGACTTGCTATTGGTGGTTGAAGGAGAGGACAGTCTTTTGAGGGGGGAGCATGTGGGGTCTGCAGGAACTCCAGGAAATTTATGTCACAACTGAGTTAAGTTGTAGGGCACCCAAGTGTCCTTAGAGTACTGGAGGATTGCTTGGTGTGGAAAACCCACCCATTTGGTGACAAAAACCTTATGAATAGAGAAAAACAGCTTTTCTTTATTGGTGCTCTGGGTGGCCTTGCTACTTTCTCCAAATCAGAGCTGGCTGCAGGGAGCCAGAATAGCTTCCTTTGAAATTTCATCTGCATAGAGAAGACCCCTGGAGGAAAACAAAGACCAGCATTTCCTATTCTCTTTCCAAGATAATGATCATCTAACAGCCAACTCTTAGATATAGCCAGATTTCCATCAGATAGTTCAAACTCAGCAAGTCAGACCCTGAATCCATCCCATTCTCCTTTCTTTCCGGCTTTACCAGGATCCCTTTAGGCTGGCTGGGGTCAGGGCTTCAGCCAGGCCGCATGGCAGACCAGGGCCGACCAGTCATGGCGGCAGACTGGGGGTGTGGCTTCAGCTACCCCACACAGTCACGGTGCTGGGCTAAGGGGCAGAGCACAGGGTAGTTTGCCCACGAAAAGAACAGCCAATCAAGATGCTGGCAGACAAACTCCAATGGATTGATGGATCCACCAGCCAATCTCTGAAAGGCCAGCCCCATCAACTCCTCCCATTTAACCAATAAAACCAGCTGCCTGGCGAAGGTCCAATGCCCTTTTCTCCTCCTTGCCACTTCCCTTGCAGCCGTTCCTTTGCATGCTCCTAATTTCCCCTGCTTGCTCTGGCAGGGTAGGTGATTTTGGCCCGAGAGTCGCACATCCCATTAAAGGGTTTTGCTCAGCTGTTCTTAAGTCTGGCTACCTCTTTGAGCACTTGTGCCTGGATTTATACTCATGGTTTCTGATTTTTTTATAATCCCTATTTGGGCAAATATAATTACCATCCACCTAGTTCCCTAGCTGAAAGCTGGGGATCATTGTCTTTCCTGAATGATTGCTAGCTTCTTTAGCTCCATGGTAGATCGATTTCTGTTGACGCTACATTCTCAGGATCTCTGGTACCAGCAACCACTTTTTCCCTACCACTGCTATTGTGCTTGTTTAGGGAACCTCATGACGGCAAGAGCCTCCTGACAGGTCTTGCTGTATGTCGTCTTGTTCACACTGTCCATTATTAGTTCATCATTCTTTTTCCTTTTCTTTTTATGTTTTGATACTGGAGACTGAATGCAGGGGCACTTTATTGTGGAGCCACATCCCCAGTCCTTTTTATTTTTTTGAAATAGGGTCTTGCTAAATTGATCAGGGCCTCACTACATTGCTGACGCTGGCCTTGAACTTGTGATCCTCTCACCTTAGCCTCCTGAGTCTCTGGGCTTATAGGTCTGCACCACTGCGCCCAGCTTCATTCATTCTTCATTCAATAAATGTTTATTTAGAATCTACCATATGCAGGAATTTTTTCAGATGTGGGACACATAGTAGCGGACATAACAAACAAATAAAAAAATCCTGACCTGAAAAACAAACAAAAAATTCAGAACTGTTATCATTGAAAGAAAGAAAGAAAGAAAGAAAAAGTCCTGCCCTCAGGATCTTATCTTCCAGTGACAGAATACAAATGAAGAAATACCTAAGTTATACAGTCTGTGCAAGAGTGCCGAGTGTAAGCAGAGCACGGAAGTTGGGTAAGCATGTCACAGAGAGGGACACAAAATTTTAGATAGGATGACATTTTAGATAGGGGTGGTTAGGGATGGTCTGACTGCAAATGCAGCTTTGGGGGGGTCTCGAGAGGACTGAGTTGTGAAACATGAAGGTTCTTAGGAACAAGTGTGATTAAGAGCAAGAGCAGACACAAAGACCCCAAGGCGGACCTGTGCCCACTATTTTCCAGTGGTTGAGTGGAGCAGAGGAGACAAGAGGCCCAAAGCAGTAGCTGGAGAGGTAAGGAAGCTACCAGGCAGGAGCCAGAGCAGGTGAAATTGTGCCTGTCATATCAGGGACCTGGACTTCTGTTTCTCTGAAATGTGAAGCCTTTGGAGGTTCTGAGCAGATGTCATGATCTGAGTCACATTTTAACAAGATAAAACTGGCAGCTGTGCTGACTCTGGTCTGTAGGAGGATACAGGAAGGACAGGGAAACTGTTAGAATAATGTCACCCTCCAACCCCAAATTCTCCAGTGATTTCTAGCATGAATAAGATGAGATTTCAAATAACTTAAAGTTAGTCATACTTTGCTACCTTCTTCCATTTCGGTGTGATCTTTTGCTACTCCTGCCACCCCTCCCTGTCATTCTCTTATCTGATTGACAGCCTGTAAATGCTTCCTGAGTCTTGGAGTCACAATTGAAATGTTTCCTTCTCCATGAAGATTTCTGTGTTTCCCCAGGCTCCCGCAGCATATGGAGATTGAACATTTGTTCCTTTGGATGTAATGTTTTTAGCTCTTTCTCCACCACAATGTGCACTTCCTGGGGTAAGAACTCTGCTAGTCATTGTGTTGCACAAAAATCCCCAAGAAACAAACAGACAAACAGCAACTCACTGAATGGCTTTAACCATAGAGTGGGTACCGGCTTTCTCCATCTTTATATAGTTCTGGGTAAAGGGTGGGCAAGAGTAACGAACTTGAAATCATATGATTTCCTAGATCTTTTTGTTGGTCTTAATCTGAAAAATATCTAGAAACCACTGAGTTCTTTTCTTAAGAGAGGGGAGATTTATGAATATTACCTCTCTCTGTTGATATCACCCCCACCTCTTCAAAACTGAAATTCCTTTCTGTTATTCTTTCTACCAGTCCTATATCAGTGTTCTCTATCATGCCAAGAAAAACAAACAAACACAGAAAAACAAACAAAACCCCCAAAAAAGTGAGGAAGGAAAAATATGCCTTTGGCCAGCTGCTACTTCAAAGCGCCCTGTGGTGATAGATTTATATATTTGCTTTTTTGGAAGAAGGGATTGTCCTGGGTGAGTAGCCTAGCATTTAATTTCATGGTTAAGTTGAATGTTTGTTTTAGTTGAAGCTTCAGGAATGCTATTTTATAAGACTTGAGAAATGCATTTCCTCAAAATATTGCAAACCATTTTCCACAAAATATAAGGTTCTAAGCTGTTTCTTCCCAGTTGTTTCTGCACATTTGTTTTCTCATTGTAAACCTCCCAGTTGAGAGTGGAGCTCACAGCATCTCCCCAGTTTCTTCAATAACGTTCATTAAGGTACTCTTTTGTCTCATCGTGTAGATCATTAATGAAGCCGTTAACTAACACTAGTGCTTCATTGATTCCTGGGGCAGGTCTACCAGACGCCTCTGTAATGTGACACATCGCTTCTATCCTTGATTTCTGCACCCCCCCCCCAGCTTTCCGCCAGAAGAGAATGCTGGAGTCCAAATCCAATCCAATTTGAATTCATTTTGCAAGTAAGACTTTATTAGATACTGTATTAAGTACTTTACCAAAATTAGGTTGTGTTACATCTTCATTTTCTCTTTCTCTCTTTTATTAATCATGCAATTCCCACTCCCTTAAAAAAAAGATGAAAAGCAATTAGGTTTTCTCAGCTTGATTCAATCTCAAAATCCAGCCTGCTTATTGCCCCTGGTTCCATTATAATCTAAATGCTTACAGATGCTTGCTGTCAGACCCACTGTCTTGCTTCTCTATGAAATTGGTGCACATCAACTGCCATCAAAAACCTTCGCCTCCTTAGGCCTCTGTTTTTAGACAGAGTTGCACCTGATTAACCATGCTTGGAGCTGGAAGTCTTCCCAAAGGCCTTCAATGATGTGGTTTTCATGAAGCCCTTCCAAAATGCTTAGGGGACCACAGGCAAATGTTAAGTGGGGAGCCCAGAGGACAGGGCTTCTCATACCTGCTTCCCCCAGGACTTGCGTCCGTGTTCCTCGAAGGGCCACAATTAGCCTCTGAGCTGCTTGGATGGTTGTTGTTCTTCTGCGTGAACACAGCCCTACCACAAGGTGCCATGGTTTTGTTGGACATTTGATTTTGAAAAAGGGCCTCTGCTGCTAGAAGTTAAGCTGGAGAATCTCTGTGATAGGTCTCTTATGTTACCAGCCCCAAATCAGAAAGACTGACTTGCAAGCATGTGATGGCGAGGTCGTTCCTCACATACAACTCCTTCCATCTTGAGCATGTAAATTTGTGTGGCCATTGCTGTTATTTTTAGCTGACAGCCACGCCTGCCTTGACCATGCATTCCTGCTCAAAGAGAAATGAGTTCATTCAACAAATATTGATTAAGCACTCACCAAGTTCAAGCTCTCTTGGAGCTTGTGTTCAGGAGGAAAAGGACAAGTGATAAACAAATAAAATCAGACATAAGTGAAATGCCAGATAATGAAAAGTGCTTCAGAGAAAAACACAGCAGGCAAGAGGACAGAAAATACAAAAAAGGGGAGAGTTATTTTGGGTATCCCATAAAATAATAATCTCTGGGTGTGACGATTTAGGTTTCTCATTTTTGAAGTTTTCTATGTTATAAAGTTAAAAAATGAAACCAACATATTTCCCTTCCCTCCTTGGTGTTCAAAATACGATTAATAATATTAGCATTAAAATATTTATCGTGGTATTGAGTGGATACTTAGAGAACACACACACACACACAAATCAAATTTCGATAATTGTTTGTTTCCTGGCCTCAGGGAGCATGAAGTCTGAGACTGATTTTTAAGTAGGTAGAATGTATTTTGTATTGAAATAAAGGTCCAAAGGTCTTTCAAAGCACAATGATTGATTGAAACTAGAAAGATATTGGTGGGAAGGTGTGAGTCTATTCCTTAGTAAAAAAATATGTATGGAAAAAATGTGGAATAAATTGGTAACCAGACCAAACATGGATTTCTGTCCTGCTCCATTGCTCTCCTAGGACGAGGATCAAGACCTGATCAGGAGACCTATGCTTAATTACAGCAAGACTCTGGCTATACTGGTTATGATGTTAGGATTCAGTCAAGTAGTTACATTTTTAAATGCCCCCAAGCAACCAGGACTTCACTGAGATCTATTTCTTTTTTCTCATATAAAAGAAATTTGGCAGTGAGGGTGTGATGTCGCTAGAGTAATGACTCTGGGAAAATGTCAGAAACACAGATTCTTTTTATATTTAGCTTTTTGCCTTATGGCTCAAAATGGCTACCAAAGACCCAGCCATTACTTCCACACCTTTAGTACCAAGAGGGAGGAAGGGTGGATGAAGGTGTGTATAGTTTTCCTTTGAAAGAGACTTTGATTGACTTTTATGTTTTAATGCTCATAACTTACTCAATAGCTAGCTTAGCTGGAGTCTGGGAAATGTTCACCCAACATGGCTCCATGTCAGTATTCTCAGGTAAACTCAAACATTCTTTCACAAGGGATAGGGAGGAATGATCACTGGGAAGCAACTAAAAGGCAGCTAGAGGAGTTGCTAGGAGTCTCCCCACCCACAGAGATGCCAGGCTTGTGGTAAGGGAAGAACAGGAGATCCTTAATGTAGACCTAGGCTGGAACCATACACAGAGATTGCAAGGCTAATTTTCCTGTTATTCCAGTCTTCACCCATTCAAAAAAAACACATGAAATTCCTTCTGTGCCAAGCATTGCGCTGTTGAGTGAGGTAATCGTGAATGAGACACTCCTGTCTTTCAGAAATTTAATTTCTAATGAGAGTTACTGATATTTTATGAGCTATTGTGATATTTTAATTGTTCATTCGTGCAAAACTTGGAGCTGAGTTAGGCCACAGGAGTGACGTCAGACCTAGTCCTGGGACTCAAAGAATACGTCCTAAGTGAGGTGAAGAAAATATCGAGAGCTGAGGGATGAGGAGGAATTAGTAGAAGTGTGTGCATGTGTGTGCATTGTGAGCGTGTGTGTATGCAAGCGTGCACATTCTGGGGTGAGGGTTGGAGATGCAGAGAAGTCCCTTGTACTAATCAGGTCATGATGTTATAGGGACTCCACATGCCAGCTGCGAAGAAAGCTGGCTAGATCCTGAACTGCAGTGTGTGTGTGCACTCAAACTAGAGGGTAAGCCTGTGTGTTGTGTGTACATGTGTGTGTGCGTGCGTGCATGCTGCATGATTACTGTGTGTTTTCATTGAAAGCCGGGGTTAAGCTGGGAATGAGAGAGAGAAGAAGTTATTTGCATGACCAAGTAGCCAATCATATTTTCAACATTTTGGTGATACAAGATTTTTTTTTCAGGCATACAAGGAACTGGTGTTATGATTGTGACAGTACAATAAAGTACAGGGCAGGGAGATCAGGTAAAACCACATTCATTAACCGTTACTTGTATGCTTACAGAGAGCTGGGGTAATTCTTCCAGGGGTTAGGTTTTGAGAAATAGAATTTCACATTCAAAAGGGCAAAAAAGAGCTATTGAAAGCTAGGATTATTTTTTTAAGGTATCAAATTTGAAAAGTCAAAAATTTGGTGAAAAATGCTTTTCATCACAGAGGGTTCCCTGATCCACTACGGTAGCTCCATCACAAGTTGTAGAAAACCAGGATGGAACTTGAATATGCTTCTAGAACTTATCCACAACCCCAAAGATGCTGTCATAATTAAGAAGTTTTTGTTTCTCCTAATGGAGTTTGATGGTCTTAGTTTATCAGCAACCTTTGAATTGAATTAACAACACGAAACTAATTAATCCTGGTATACCCCAGCAATCCAGTTAGAAGCGGCATGCAAAATTTAATTAAGTCCCTTTGCCTTTTATGAAGCATGCACACTCCAGAAGCTTCAGTTTGCAGCTGAGAATTAGGTAACAAAAAGAAAAGGCTTGTCATGTTTTTCAAACCCAACTTTTGAAATTAGACAATGGGTTTTAGAATTCCTCCCTGATTTGGGAAAGTTGGAATCTAAAAGGACCAAACAAAAACCCTCCCTGAGCTAATCAGCCCTTTCCTCCCTCACCCTTCTTAGATCAGAGGAGAAACGGGGCTGAGGGCCTCTGCCTCACTAGCTCTAGTTTGTCGCCAGAACCTAACAGCTCAGGCTGTTGCTTCAATGCTTTTTACAAACTCTTCTTTTCCTGGCTCTGGCATGCTCTGTGCTGTCAGTCTTATTGATTAAAACCCTTGGTGGATTTCAAGACCTTCTTGCCCTGTATTGTCACACATCTACTTAAAATGGATTTTCTCTCTTTGCCAGACCTGCATTTCTCAGTTGGCAGAGCAGATGCAAAAGCAGGTGGCACTGAGATTACCAATAGAAGCTGTTTCTAGTTACTGGGGAATAAATGGTGGTGTTATAACTTCTTTTGTTTTCTTGTTTCTTTATGCTCTTATTTATCTTTTAAAAAAATCGGTATACCTCTGAGCCTATATGGTTAATTCAAATAAGTAGCATTTATAATGTTAATAAAAGAATATTTGGCAGGCAGGTGTAATAATCTGAGCTGTTGAATATGGGATACAGTGTGAGAAAGATGTGGTAATGCCCTACAGAGGAAAAGTGTGTGTTGTGTGAAAAGGCAGTGTGTTGTGTGAACTGTGAGTTGCTTCTTTTATGTTTCCTTTCCCCTTTCCCCTTCGACAAAGTCCCTGACACTGGGAAAAATTCATGGAATTTGGAGAATTTGACTTCAACCCTTCTAGCTTCAGGTTGGGAACATGACTTAGGATGAATCAGTCACTGTACTGCTTCTCCTAATTCCATTGGCTCATACAGAAACAGAGATGTAAGATTAGAGTGAATTTCAGAACTCTTGTTGGAGTGAGAATTTCACAACTGTTATTTGAAAGACCCTCTCTCCCTTTCATCACGAAATGTGCAAAATGCAGAAAGCAGAATTTCTACAGTCATTTTTACACCATGAAGAGGGCTTTGTGGAGGACAAAGCTGACATATGGAAAACTCCAAAGGCTGGATGCATGCAGAGATGTTTGTAGAAAGATTCAGAGGACATGCGGAACCTTCAGGTCACGCTGTACCTGAAGCTGGATCCCTCACTGGCCTTTTCAGTTTGGTGAAACAATACATTTTTAAAAAACTTAAGGCAGGGTTGGATTTTATGTTATTTAAAATGTAAAACATCATGACTCTCTGAGTTAGCTTTTATTGCTTAATAAAATACTTTCTAATTCAATGACTTATGAAAAACAAATAAAATGCGTTGTTAATATAGTACAGTTGCTCCTGGGTATGTTGACTTAGGTTTGGCTTGGCCGCGTTGCTCTGCCCGTCTCTCCTGGGCTTGCTCAGAAGCCAACTGTGGGTGGGCTGGCTTGTTCATTCTTCCCAGGATCATCTGGAGCTGAGCTTGAGTCTGGGCTGGGTTGAGGCATCTTCCTGGGGCGGTGCCATTCCACAAATCTCTCTTACCCTTGGGACAAGCAGTTAAGCCGAGGCAGGATTTTTGTCACAAGTGGTAGAGGCACAAGAGAGTAAGCAGAAACACACAGCTACTTGAAGCCTAAGCTCATCACTGGCACATTGTTTGTGTCTCATTTTATTGGATGAAGCCGATCACCTGACCAAATCAAGGTCGGGAGGTAAGGAAAGGACCTAAGACCCAACCATTGTTATCTCCATAACTCAGGGTGGTTAGAGCTCTGGGCTGTAAAACTACATAGAAGATTGTTATGCTAAATGTGAAAACCATTTGAAACTAGCTTAGTTTAGCTAATCTATACACATATTTATGTTAATTTTTTTATGTATGCATGTGAAGAAACAAAATTTAACTTCAAATTACGCTTTAGTTTCTGTATAAGTTGATTTCTGTTTAGTCATGAATTAATTAGACTTTAGATTTAAAATATTTATTATCTCCATGTGTAGTATTGATTGATTGGACAAACCAATCGTATCTTGGTAAAAGTGATGCTGGTACGTATTTATGGAGCTAATAATGCCCCTTTATGTATGCATTTATCTACTTTACTGGGAAAAGGGAATTCTGTATAGAATTGGGTATTCTACTGATCATGAGTATAATACTAGCACCAATAACAATAATGATAGCTAATTCATATATAGAGCTTAGTATAATTGAAGCACTCTTTGAAAGTGCATTACATAAATGACCTCAATTTCACAATAACTTCATTAAATATTATTATCATCCCCATTCTAGAGACAGGAAAACTGAAGTATAAAGGGAGATACCTGCTAAGTGGCTGATCTGGGATTAAAACATGGTCTGATTTCAGAGTTTATGATCTTATGTGTTAAAATTTGTCAGAAATTCACACATCATGTGGTATCATATTACATTATTTTTTATTCATATTATTCATCATGTTTCTCTGGGCTAGAGGTTAATTAGAGATGGTTTTATTAATTTTTATATTCCCAATGCCTAGCATAGTTTCTAACACATGGAAAATAGTCAATATAGGTTAATTATTTAAATTTTTATTTGGATTTACTTTATGCTGAGTTTATTCTCATGCCATAAGTTTTGGTTTCTTCAGTTTCTTCTGGGATAGCTCCTTCTGTGCAACCTCCTCTTCTGGTTTAGGAACAATTTGTTCTTTTCAGCAAGGATCGTCTCCATGTGGCAGAGGGAGCTTGTACACAGGTTAATCTAGCCAAGAGCTCTGTAAGCATTGTGTGACATCTTGGGTGCTTTGCTTACCTGGGTATCATTGACCACAGAACCTATATGTAAACTCTTAAGTTTAGCATTACTCTCTTGTTCTCATATACAGTAGAAATTCAGCAGTCTTTTTCTCCACCCACCTTACGTTCAGCCCTACAGTTTGGTCTGGACATTACCAACTATGTTATTGTAATGATGGAATGTCCCATGTAACTTCTTGAAAGTCCATGTCTGTTAGGTATTTGGTTTCTTTTTGCATACACTTGATTAGTTTTCACGCTAGTCAGCTTTTTGTTGCTATGACAAAACACCTGAAGTAAATCAACGTACAGAAGGGAAGATTAATTTTGATTCATGGTTTCAGTGCGTGGTTGGCCCAATCACTTTTGAGCCTATAGTGAGGCAGAACATCATGGCAGTCAGAGCATGTGGCAGAGGAGGCCGCTCACGTCATGATGACCAGGTAGCAAAGAGAGAGGAAGGGGCCAGGGTTCTAATATCCTCTTCAAGGCCATACCCCCAATGACCTAGCTTTCTTCCACCAGGCCCCAACTCCTAAGGATTCCACTTCCTCCTAATCAGCTGGGAAGAAAGTGTTTCAATGCATAAGCTGTTGGGGGTCATTTAAGATCGAAACCATAATAAGTTGTTTTTCTTATTTAAGTGAACACAAAGGTTTCAGCCTTTTAAAAAAGATGTTGTTGATATCTTTATTTCTTTTTGAATGTGGTGCTGAGGATAGAAGTCAGTGCCTCACATGTGCTAGGCAAGCACACTACCACTGAGCTATGAGAACGGCTCCAAGTCGTTCGATTTGCATGGTTTTGTGGGTTTTTGTGGATCAAGTGAAGAATAGCAAAGCATTTTCACAGATTACCTGAGGTCACTTATAGGATGAGCAGTGAAGGTTATTAATACTCAGTGGGCACAGGAATCTATTTTGCCACTATAAAAATAAGTAATTATTCTAATCTACAATTCACTTATGTCCCTGATGTGTTGTGTGTGTGTGTGTGTGTTTTGTTTTGTTTTGTTTTTGGTGCTAGGGATTGAACCCAGGGCCTCATGCTTGCTAAGCTCTTCCTACATGCTAAGCCTCATTGTACTTAATATCGACTCATTTTTCTGTGCAATTTTTGTGGGGCAATGCATTTTTGTCCTCTTAAAACTATAGAATCCTAAATACTTCAAATGTTGTTAATCGGCTATTAACACCAAGTCTACAAAGCTCCAGGATTAGAGATTGTAATGAAAAATGGGTCAAGTGTGGAGTTTCTTTTTCTGTTTCACATAAGAAAACACAGGCATCCGTCCAGAAGTGAGAGTTCTTTAATCCAATTAATCATTCATTTCTTAAAAAATAAACACCAGATCTTTGACCTCTCTTCTGAAATATGCAGTATCGACAGTAAGATGATCCTTCCTCCAAGAAGCTTTCTGGATTCCAACAATTAATGGTGATCTCTCCCTTGAACTATAGTACTTTATTCCTGTACTTTAATTTTGGTAATTTTATGTTCTTATAGCATCTCCATTATTGTTTAGGAAAAGAACTTACTTGTATACCATACACATTCAATACTATGCCTTGAACCAAATACCACCATTAATTGTAAGTTTCTTAAAGATAAAGTGTATTTCTCATTTATTAATACAGCACCAGTAGGTGAACAGTGGCTGGTATATAATAGCTAGCAATGCCAAGGTAGATGGACAGATGGAAGGTCAGGTAGATGTACTTTTACTTCAGAGTAAAAGTACAATCTTTATGAGATATGTATTAGTGCTCTCTGATCACAAGGAGATATAACTTACTCAATAGGCGTCTGGCAACAGAAAGAGTAATGCTGTCATTAAAATTAGTCACAATAGCCGTGATGCTGATTATTGAGAATACAAGGTAAAGCAAGAAAAACATTGTGTTTTCAACCATCTCTGCCACAAAGTATGCTTCCAATCGAATTTTGTCCTTCAAACACGGAGAGACAAGCTCCTTATTTAATCCTTCTTTGCTACCTGGGCTCACCCAGTTTTGGAATTTCTTTGAAAAAGATGTCATTCTTTCAGACATTCCAGGATGCTTGTTAAAAGTCATTCCCATTATGTTCTAGCTTCATGCTCACATATCATTAAGGTGAAAAGATGACATCTGGAGAAACAAGAGATGACAGAAGTAAAAATATTAACTTCATTGAACTAATGAGGTAATATGGTGATCAGCTGGGGGAATTTGATGGCCAAACAAGAGTTTCAAAATATTTCTTAGAGTCTTCAGCCACAGGACAAAGATAAAATGTGTCAATTAAAGGAGTGGACCCCATCTACATTTCACTGTGGAAGGCTGCAAATTTTAAAGGACTCATTTCTAGCTGCTGCTTTCCTTGATTTATGTTCCATAATACTGAAGTAGGTGGCTAGATGGAACAGTTGGAAGTGTGCCTCGAACACCTGACTATCATTTTGCAGCCTCTTGCATGAACTGTTTTTAAAAACAAGTGCCATTATCCTGTGTACCTTCCTGATAAGGACATTTTGACATTTTCCTAATAAATTATGGGTAAGTGCATTGAGAGTTGTAAAGAGCTATGCAGCAACTATCATCTAACTTTAAGTATCTTGTAGTTCATTTTTTAAAATGTTATCAGGTTTTTAGATCATTTAAGCTGTAAACATTCTCTCTGTCTCCATCAGAATGTATATCTGATGTGCTCTTCGGGCTCTTGAGATTTCATGAAAATTATTGATTATCAAGGAGGAATTCAGGGTTTTTTTTAACTTATATGAAATTTTTATTTTCCCTGGTGCTGGGGTTTGAACGCATGTACTGGTGCATGCCAGGCAAGCATCGCAACTGCGGAGCCACCGCTCCAGCCCCTATCATAACCTTTTAAGGATACTCTACTTACTCCTTACCCCAAGATAAGGATTTTATTAAAAGAGTTAAAAATGTAATTTTCCGTTGTTGTTGCTGACATCCTGGGATCGTTGATATCATATCACATGTATAATATATAAAACAGTAATTATGTAATCATCACATATTATATATGTGATATGTAATATATATCCAAACACTGTTATAACTGTGACTATTGCTAGCAACTTCCCTTGGAGAGGAGCTTTCTTTTTCCCTTAAATGCATTTGAGGATATTTTTGAATAACCACCCCCATTTCCTTAGAGAAAACCTTATTCTGTTTTCCGTGTTAAACCCACGACACGCAATCTCTCTTTGGTTTTCACCACTGTAACTTTCAGGTCCTTGGGACTTTATCACAGGTTTGTGTATCTCCTGTTTTTTCTTATTTCCTCTTTCTATGATGAAGCAGTGGCTGAAACTTGTTCAACAGTACATTTCTATATCTTCTTTTATTATTGATCTGCCTTCTCTTACTTGTAAAGATTTTTCTCCTTCTTGTCTACCAAGATCTTAAGAATTCATTTTTAAAAGATGTACAAAAAAAAATTGCCCGAAGGTTTAGCATAGACAAGAATTCGATCTAATGAGTAAATGCAACTTTAAAAATGATGGATAATGTGAGAAAATGAAAAAGATGATTTTCTATGATAAAATATAGCCCCCAAGCCCTCCCCTGCTGAACATATGAGAGAAATACAGTATAATAAAAATGGAGAAAATAAAATAATCCTTTCTCCTAAATTCTGACATCTTATTACTGCTGTTTTTAGATTGTGGGCTTGGTTGTGACATTGGCAAACAGTCATGAGATATGTGGATTAGAGAGAGAGTGACAAGAGACAGTGAAAAGATTTTGGACGCATCAAGGAGAGAGGCTTCTGAAAGCTCTGCTCTTTGCTAAAATAGGCTTTTGTTAAAATGGAAACCTCCAGTCATCTCTGAAATAATTGATTGGCAAATACAATGGGTGACCTAGCTGAACCAGAAAGAATTCATACAGTACCAACAACAAAATTATATCCTTTTAGCCAAATATATTTTCTTTCCACTGAAATATGATTGACTCATAATAATGCTAATTATGCCTAGTTATCATCTCAATTATTTTATCCTAGCAAGAACATTTCATCATTGTGGTGTTTATCAGTTATCTAATACTAATTTATATTGTTTCTACTTTCTTAAAAGAAAAGTTTTACTAACTTAAACATACACCAGGGTTTGGCGAGAGACATAATTATTATTATTGGCTTTTATTTAATTGTGGGCCTTTGAGGACTTAGAATAAACTTGCCTAAACTCTTCTATAATAAGTTCTACCAAGGGACTAGTTTAAGTGACATAATTGTAACTGCCTCACTGTGGAGGGGGAGAGGTCACCTTGGCTTTACTGATTATTTGGGGGAATTGAGTTATCTTTTTGTGGAATGAATGTGGCTAAGGATCTGATATAGAATCAATAAGCAAAAAAAAAAAAAAAAGGCAGATACTATAATAGCCTCATAAAAACAAAACAAAACAAGTTACCACTGAATGGAAGAACTCATCTTTAACACTGCCACAGTGCCTTCAGCCAACCAACCTCTGAACTCCAAATCTGAGAAGTCAGTTAACCAAAACAGCCCCTCTCCTGTGCTAAGCCCAGCTGGACTTGACAGAGATACTTCCAGATCTTAGTGTCCCCTCCACCTCTTGGGGACACCCAGGACACATCTGAAACCTCTCCTAGGTGTCAGGTCCCCTATTTTAATAATGATGCCTGGCACTTGAGAGCACTTGCTCTTGGCAAAGTGCTTTCACATGCATTATCACATTTAATCATAGCATGGCCCTGTGAAGTGGCATCGGTGCCCTCCACCGCACGGAACCTGGTCCTCTCGATGCTGCGCCTCTACCTGTCTCCAAAGTGGTCTTGCTCCATCTCCTGTCTACCAATACCCTTCTGTTCTTGCTGCTGACCTTGAATCTTCCTCTCACATCTGTGAGTCTTGGTTCTAGTAGTGTAGCTCTGAGAACTACGTCTTTTGTCACAAACCGTGTTTAACCTACTTCGGTCAAAGCCTGTTCTCCGATGATATGGGACTGTGGGGGCGGTTTCAGCAATGCTTTCCTAGGGAGAAGAGATCTGGGCTTGCCCTCCACTTTAAAAATTTTTAATCATGCAGCTGCGAAGTCATCCCAAACTCTCCTGTACTTGTGAAGGCTTTTCTTGGCTTTCTTTTTCATATAATATTAATTATATTAATTCAATATATTATTAATATATTGGGAATGAGGGGGGGAAGGGGGAGGTGTGGGAGAATAGGGTGTGCTCTAGGGGGTAAATCTAATTTTAAGAATATATACATATCACATTGTTTCGTTGGATGCATTTTTGATTGTACAATAACTAAATTTCTTAATAAAATGTATTTATAGTTTGCAGTGTTTTTTCTTAATCATTAATTGTTTCTCAAGGGCAGGGGTCTTGTCTGCACTATTCTCCTGTGATTTTCTAGAGGCAAGCACAGAACTCCATGCTTGCGGGAGCAAACAGGAAATACATGTTGAATGAAGGAGTAGGCCATCAGTCTAGGCTGGCTCAGAAGCAAAGGGCAGTGCATTTCCTGAGCTTTGCTGAGAACTGAGTGGAGCCACTGCGTCTCCAGAGGGTCTGGTCAGCACAGGAGGGCCAGGGTGGCTTCCAAATGAATGCACCAGGTGTGGATCACTGGCTTGCAAAGTGGGTGCTCACCCAGAGGCTGCATGAGTTGACAGGAGTCTTTTGGACCATGCCCTTGGCCCATGGAACTCACCTGTCCTTGCCCAGTCAGTCAACTTGACCAGCCTGCTTTCACCTGCGCTTCCTTTCCAGAGGCAACCCCAGCCAGCCTTCTACCTTGTGAAGATTTAGGGTTTTGGGTTTTGGTTTTAACTCTAGAACAGTTCCAACTTACTCCTGTGGAAACTGGGATAAATGGACCAATCCCTGGACAGGGACATGTAGGACCTGAGTTCAAGTTCCTGCTGTGCCACTATAACATATTTCTATATCAGTAAACAGCAGCCCCATCTTTCCAGTTACTTAGCCCAGGTCCTTGAAGTCATCCTTCACTTTCAAAATTCCTGCCGATTTCACTCTCAGACATTTCTACAAGCCAGTCACTCCCAACATAGCCTCTCAACTTCAAATGCCATCGATTCTTGCCTAAATTGTCACAGTCTCCTGATTAGTATCCTCTTTCTACATGGGACTTCCTGTGTCCATTCTTTATACAACATCCATGGATACTTTCATTATAATAATAATTATTATTTTGCAGTGCTTGGAATCAAATCTAGGGCCTCACATATGCTAGCCAAATGCTTTACCACTGAGCTACATCCCCAGTCCCCACTATGTGTTACTTTTAACCATGTAATAACATTTTTTTCCTCTGCTCAGAATTCTGTATCTTCTCTATAACTTAGAGCTGAAGGTATAATAGTTCAATACCTATGGCAACCCACAGAATCTGTCGCTTCCCTCCCAGCCATGCGATTCTCCCTTGGTCTCTCTCTACTCTCCTCCTTGTTCACTCTATTCAAGCTAACCTGGACTCCTGGTGCTCCTCAGGTACTTTAGGGCACTTTCCTATCAGGGATATATATATATATATATATATATATATATATATATATATATATATATATATATATATATAGAGAGAGAGAGAGAGAGAGAGAGAGAGAGACACAGAGAGAGGGAGAGAGAGAATCAACTTTATTTAGTTTTTCATGTGGCTTTCATTGCTCTGACACTTCCTTGTGTACATGGTGCTGGGGTTTGAACCCATATCCTTGTGCATGCCAGGCAAGCACTGTAACTGCTGAGCTGCTGCTCCAGCCCCCTATCAGGGACTTTCTATCCCTTGCCTCCACATGAAATCCTCTTCTACCAGATTTCTGCAAGCTCCATTCTCTGGCAGCTCTCAGATCTCTGCCTATATGTCCCCTTATCAGAAGTCCCTCCCCTGACCAAGCAAAATAAAATAGCACATCCAGGGCTCCGCGGCTGGCTCTTTGCTCTTTCTTCTGTGTCACCTGCCACCACCGGCCACCACCTGCCCACTTGTTTACTTGCTGCCTGCCTTCCTTAGGGTAGAAGCTCCTTCAGACCAGGCCTGTGGTCTGCACAGCTGATCCCAACAGCTGGAATAATGCCTGGCACATGTAAGCACAGAAGAGTTGTTCGTCAATGAGAGAATTTTCAGGAAATTATTACATTTTACCCTTCGTTTTCCTTGTTTGTTGACTGTCTGTGTTAGTTTCCTAGGAAGGTAACAAGTGACCACAAACTTGGTGACTGAGAAGGACAGACATTTACTCCCTCACAGTTCCAGAGGCTCTGAGGGAGGACCCAGTCCATGTCCCTCTGCTTGCTTCTAGTGCCCACCAGCCACTTCCTGTGCTTGGCTTGGAGACGCATCACGCCCATCGCTGACTACGTTTATGTCACATCTGTGTCCTTATTCCCTTCTCACCTAAGAGCACTTTTCATTGGATTTAGGCTCCCCCCTCATCCAGAATGATCTTGTCTACACCCTTAATTTAATCACATCTGTGAAGACCTCCTTTTTATTCTCCAAATAAGGCCACATCCATAGGTCCCAAGTGAAAATGCCTTTTTGAGGCCACCATTCAACCCACTACACCATGATTAGGAAAAGTACACAAAACAAGACTGTGGAAGCCCTTTGTTTCACTCAATATAGCCCTCAGGAGGAGGTCACTGTGTTAAGACACTTCATCCTCTCAGATCTGCTCTTCTGTCCCAGCCTACTGAACTATGTATGAATATGGTTTCTAATCCAGGGGTTCATTGGCCTTCACAAATCCAAGTCATTTGGAAAAATTGCTGAATATGTCTTCCATATGTTTGTCCCAGTTATTGATTTAGGGGGCATATTGGGTAGTTAGAGTCAGGAGAAAGCAGCAGGGGTTGGAGCCTGACTGCTCAGGTGAATCAGTTAACTGGCACCCTTTGCAGGTAGGGCTTCCTCTAGCTCTGATCCTCCCTCAAGGTCCCTCCATCTCTCTGTTTCTCTGTAGTCCCTACAAGGGCAATATGCTATTCCAATTTCACACATTCACTTGCTGATTTATTCACCTACTCATTCAATGTCGTGTGAAATAGGATCCTTGAGTACCTACTGCGTACCAGGCATGGGGTCAGTGGTTGGCAATGGACCAGACAGATGCTATCTCTACACTAGTGGAGCTCTTTGGATGCTTATCTTGTGGTTTAGTTACTTGATTTAGAATTTTTCAAAGTAGATCTGCTGGGGGAGGGACTGGAAATGAAGTCAGCCAGCCATGACTTTTTCTGGTGGCACATCTTGGCCACCAGGGTTCCTTTTCTGGTTGTTACAAACCACCTGACTTCCTTGTCTGTTCATGGACTCTGCCTCCTGTTTTTCGAAAACCAGAAATGAGTAAATTTGTTGGCCTCCAGTTTAAGGGAATATGCAGGATTTCCGATTCCTGAGATTCTGTCTGTCAGGGCTGTGTAGCACTCCTGGAAATTGCTCTTGGTCCTTTGGGATAAAATTCATGCAAGACAGCAGACCTGAACCCCGGAGGGGTTATAAGCACTGTTCTAAGCATCACTTCTTTTAAGGACTAACAGCCCCATTACAATTTATTCAGCAACTCCACTGGACTAAATGTTGAGCAAGCATTATTTTAAAAATCCTTCCAAAACTCTCTTGTGAAGAAAGTGTTTGATCTCTGCTCCCTAGATCAAAACCTGTAGCAGCGAAGGGTTGAGTAACTTGCTCAGAGTCACACAGCTCTGGTGGCTTGGTAGTCAAGTTCAAAGCCAACACCCTGCTTCTCTCCTATTAAGCTGTGCCACCTCTGTTCTTTGCCTTTGGACTCAGACTTGATCTCATCTTTTTTTTTTTTTTTTTAAAGAGAGAGGGACAGGGAGAGAGACGAGAGAGATAGAGAGAACCAATTTTTATTTAGTTTTTCATATGACTTTTATTTTGCTCCTACACTTCCTTGTGTAGGTGGTGCTGGGGTTTGAACTTGGTCCTCACGCATGCCAGACAAGCACCTTAACTGCTGAGCCACTGCTCCAGCCCCTGATCTCATTCCTGCTGATGGGTGTTCCACCCATCTTGGCTTGGAAACCTCCTGCTTTTCATAGCCATGTTCTCTTTTCAGTTATCCATTAAATTAGACCAGCAGCCCAAGGCAGAAAGGTGCTCATTCCTGTCAGTGTTGTGTTCTCTACACAGGTCAGAGCCTTCTCTGTGGTCCTCATACTTTTTCACACGCGGCTTTCTTCCTCCCGACACAGTTCTTATCATACCCTGCCTCTTTCCGCTGCTAAGAGCCTTCTCACCGCCTTTTGAATATTTCCATTTGAAAACTTGAGCTTCTCAGGGAATTGGCTTCCTTAGGTATTCCCTTTTCTTCCGGATGGGATTTATTTGCAATTGTATAGCAGAATTGCTTTTTTTTTTTTCTTAGAGAACTTTCACACTTTCCTTGAGTAATCTTATTTTTAGCATTTTATAATCTCAGCATCATTACCCGCCCCCAAAGCTTAATATTTGTATCAAGTGGCAAGCACAAAGGTCTAAGAATTCAGTTCCTCAATCTTCAGGGAGATATTACAATAAAAAATGCACGGCAGCATAAAGCATATATCCATACATATATGCACATTGATAATGTATGTTAAGTGTAAATGATTATTTACTCAATAAATGGCATAGAATGGGTTTGGGACTAGATATGGGCTAGCCAGTAGCAGAGGGCTTCACCAAAGCAGCAGGGACTTGCCGAATCAGGGTACATTAACATTTTAAACTCAATCCTCCTTACAATCCAATAAGTTAAGTTCTTAGAGTATCATCAATAGAGGTTCAGAAAGACTAAGCAAATTGTCTAAGGACACACAGCTTGTGAGTTGCTAAGCTAGGATTTGAACTTGTGAGTAGGACTGTAGCTTTCCAATTCTTAAACTGATCAATTCTTCTTGGAAGCTTCTAGATAATGAGAACGGAAGAAAGAAGGCCAATCAGATGAGAGATTATTGGAGTTATTTAGGGCAATATTGGGAGAAGGGTTTTGCTGAGAGACCTTCATTTTTGACCAGCAGAGAAGGATGAGAGAGAGAGAGCATGATGCCTTAATGATGTACGGAAAGCCCATTGAATCCTGGTACCCAGGAGGAAGCGGCATCCCATCTCTCCAAAGCCCAGTTCCAATGATATGGCCAGAGTGAGAGAAGGAGAGAATCGTTCTATGAATAAAGCAACAGAAAAAAAAAAAAAAAACCCAGTGGCAAATGACAGCAAGCAGTGTCAATAGACTCCCCTTGCAATTAATCAAATGCATTCAATGTGAAAAATCGTTAGAGTACATTTTGACATTTTGGGCCATTCTCATGCTCACAGATAGCTGTATTGTTAACAACATTGTCATTGAAAGGGAAGAAAAATGACACCTATAACATGTAAAAATAAAGCCATGTGAAAGGTGTGGAATTTCTCAGAAAAATGATTTTGGAGATAATTTAAAGAAATACACATCCATTTCAGCATTCAATTATTAAACACCTTGGATGCAAAAAAAAAAAAAAAAAGACTTTGAATACCAGTCAGCGACATCGTCAGCTAGTGGGACCCCTGCCCCCACCATAGGTAGCTCCATGGAAAAACTGCTGCTCTTACGATCTGCCACATTTTTTCCGTGGAGCATAAAGTCTCTTTCTAAGGATTTCTAAATACCAGGATGCTGAGTGGGTGCGATTATTAACAATCAAATAGTCCTGCTCACGAGTGTAAGGGTTGCGGTCCTGGGAATCTGGCTAACTTCCAACTGGGTAATTACATACAGCAAACCTTGAATCCTCCTCAGAGCTCTAGTTGTAAAAACAATTTATAGGGTGATTTGTAATTGTGCCTGTGGCTAGAAAAAATGCACAAAGAAAAAATTAAGCAGAAGCATCCCTCAAAAGAATAGAAGCAACCACCATACCTCCCATGGAAAGCTAATGGCCCCCCTCTAGTTGGTAGCATTAAAATTTTAAAAATGAATATGATTATTAGCACAACCCAAATATAACAGAGATGCTTCCTTCCAGCTCTTAGTTTTGCAAAATGTAGTCAACTACCAAATTACAGCAATGATGGCCAAGAGTGTTTAGGGATAAGAATATATTTGCTTTTGTATCATCTGTCTTGGAAATTCTTTTTCTTAGGAGACAATTGGGGTCTGTACCCTCTTAACATTTTAGATAAAATAAAAAGGTCTTTTTTTCCCTAAATTACATCATCATGAAATTTATATTCAGTAGATGACAATGGACATAATTTTTTTATTACTAAAAGCCTTGATAATTTACATTGTTGAATCCCAAACAAAATTGTACATGAAAATCACTTGGAAAACTTAAAAAGTTGAAAAAAATGATCCATGTCCCCATGCCTCAAACATGATTTAATCAGTAGTTGGTTGGTAGAAGTGGTAATTTGTGTTTTTAAAAACAACTTTGCTGCCAAGTTTGAAAACATTCAGGGGACTCTATTAAGCTTCTATATAACTACTTTCCTTGTGAACTAAATGTTTAAAAATTTTTTTAAGAAAAATCTGATTAGTGTCAGTGATCAGCAGCCACAGAAGAATTCTTGTTTCTTAAATGCATTTCCTATTTGTTTCCTGAAAATATGTGACAGTCATCTTTAAAAGCAATTTCTTAAAAAAAGAAAAAAAAAAAGAAAAGAAAGAAAAGAGTGTGAAGGGAACAGCAACATTTGCCACCTGTGAAAGTCTGCACAGGAGGCCAAATAAAGGTTCATCTATTTCTCTTTCAGGGTATACTTTCCCCCCTCACATTGATTTTATATTCATAGAAGCGATGAAAACCACCTAACTTAAATTGACTTTGTGTATGAAAAAAGTTTATTTATTTATTTTTTTGTGGTGTGGAGGAACCACGGCCATCTCAATTCATCAGACCACCTATAACTCAAAAGAACTGTATGCATCACATTTCGCCAGTTTACCAGCAATGGAAAAAGAAAAGTTTATTCATCTTGTTGGATTAGATGATCTCTAAGGTCCTTTCCATCTCTAAGATTCTATTATTCTTTTCCATCCCAACAATAGACAAAGTACAGAAATTCATCATCTCTCTCTGGTGTAATAGAAACTGGTAGAAAACACTAGTATGTTAACCCCAAAGTTCGGGTCTTCTCTTCTATATCACTGGTGAAACATCTCAGACAATGTTGATATTTTTACCATTCAAAAGTGAAAATTCATCAGTGCTAGTAGTTATCATTGATACAAAGGTGTTGACTGATATTATAAATAATAGACTCATTACTATCCCCCTGGGTTTTATTCCTAACTGATGATGAATGATCTTTAAGATGTGTAAGATCCTCTAGGGTATTGAATTATATGAAACCAATAGAATATCAAATAGTCATGGCTCTGTCTTTAAATATATATAGTTTTTCATGCATCTGTTGACAGTTCATACTCAATTTTTGCATTTCTCACTATGTATCTGTCTGACCTCTTGTTTGAGGGCAAGCACCATTCATTGCTACATCCCCAGGGTGTTATATAGTACCCAGTGCATACTTCATTGGCATTTGATTGGATATGCCTGGAATATTAAATGAGCTCAACTATTTTCAAACTGTTTGAGTTTAAGATTATAAAACCCCTAAGAAGAAAATCTTTCAACAATGTCTATGATGAAACTGAGAAAAGAAGTTAGGAGACCTCAGGTACCTAGAAAATGTTAGGTCAAGAGAAGAAGGATGGAACATTTATTGATCAGGATAATATTTTCTTGCTTGTTTCTAGTAGAGACAGGTAAATCAATTAAACCATCATTGTACTTCAGTTTAGTCTCTCTTGGTGGTCACATCCAGGATACCATATATACCACTGATTTCGTGGGGGAACTTCTAAGTTAGTATAATCATTTAGGTACGTGGTGAATAGCCTTGGGAGAGATTTAACCTGCCTGAATCTACACCTTTCAAAATGGAAAGATTAAGTCAGATCAATAGTTCTCTAACGTTGTTGATAGAGGAAGCCTTTGTTTATTTAAACATACGGTTATGAGGAACCCTGGATGTAAAAATGGTAACTATATTGCTCTACCACTGTTTAGATTGAAAGAGGAATGTATTTGTTTAGATGTTAACACTAATACTATAACAAATGACTCCAAATTTTAGTGGTAAAAGAAAAGTTTATTTCTCACTTATATAAAGTTAATCCATACCAAGAGTGAGGGTTAGGAGGTGGGCCTTTCTCCATATGATCACTCAGAGGCACCAGGAGACAGACTCTGACACCTAGAACATGGAGCCTCCAAGAGGTTTTGGCCTCACCTAGCAAACGGAAAAGGAGAGAGAGATTACCCACGTTAGGGTGTTATGATCAGGTCCAGATACAGGTGCATCAATTCCACCTAAATGCAAGAGAGGCCGGAAAATGTCCATACCCAGGAGAAGCACAAGAGGTAAGTCTGGCAAGTAGTTAGCAGGGCTCTGTCACCAGGAATGGCATCTATTCACCAAGGCCTCTGAAGAACAGTTTTTGAAACACCTGAAGCAGGTGTTCCATAAAAAACCCCTTTAGCTTAAGTGTTCTATAATTTCTACCAAGTACCATGCCTGGTATACAGCAAGAGTTCAATAAATGCTTCAGTCTCTCCATATCTTTGAAAGATAAACTTTAATTCCAATGTGGTCTGTGGTTTGTCTTTGGTCATTTAACATGGAAAGTAGTAATGAGATCCCATGGTTTGGTACTTTGCCTGGACTGAATCCACAGTGTGACTGAATCCACATTACCCTTCATTTGATCTTGGATTTGGGCATGTGCCAGAGTATGAGCTTGCAGAGCTCTGTTCCTTCTGACTTGAAGTTGTGGAATGGGCCTAGCCGTCTTTAATTTAAATTAAGAACTTAGAAGATACAAATATAGTTTGCCTCAGCCATTCAGATAGGAATTCAAATCCGTGTGATACTGGATACTAACTGCTCTTCCCATGTTTAACCTCCATTACAAATTATTGGTCAGATCTTCTTACCCTATGTATGCCTGCCTGTTGCCCTTGAAGGGGTCACTTCTTTCATTCCCTTTCCCCCAATCTACCTCTTCTTTATGTCTGTCCATATCTGTGCTTTCCTTAAGAAAGTTGACTCTAATCTGGATTTTGGTTGATGACTTCCAAATATGTTTATTGAAGCCAGACCTCTCTGCCTATTTCTACAGATCTTTATGTCCAAATGCTCACAGAATGTCCCCATTTGAATATCTCAGTGTCATCTCAAGTTCAAAATGTCCAACACCAAAATCATCTTTTTCCTCTCCCTCAAAACTCTCCTTTTGGAATCTTAGTCTTACATCATGGCACTGTTGTGAACTGGTTTATCTAATTCAGAGGCCCAGGAGCCAAGATTCTGCTTCTTTCTTCTTCATACTTTTCCAAACATAAATGTTCAAAGTTGGGGCTGGAGCGGTGGCTCAACAATTATGGTGCTTGCCTGGCACGCGCAAGTACACGAGTTCAAACCCCAGCACCACATAGACAACGAAGTGTAGGAGCAATGAAAGCCATGTGAAAAACTAAATAAAATTGATTCTCTCTCTCTTTCTCACTGTCACTCTCTCTTTAAAAAAAAAGTTCAAGGTTATAGTGACTCATATTCAAATTGTCCTGCCCCCTCCCTTTGAATCACCATAGGAAACAAAACATCCATCTGCTCTCACCTTGGCTGTCCACTCCTCATTCCTTAAATACAGCATAACTCTGGTGCCTCTGTGCCAGGGGGTGGAAACAACCCCAGACAGTTAGTAAATAAATGGCTGGGACTTTGTTCCAATAAAACTTTATTTACAAAAATAAACAAGGTCTGGATTTGACCTGGGGCCTGTAGTCTGCTGATCACAACTCTAAGCCACTGTCTCTGCACCCCAGCCACATTCTGAACTTCTAATTTTTCAAATGTTGAGCTAATACTTTCTTCCTTTCTGGAGCAGTCCTTAAATAATGCTGAGTCCCAGAGCATATTATGCACTCAATCTTGTTACCACAGGAGCTGCGGTCCCTAAACCGCAGTGGGAACACTGACTGGATGAATACTGAGCTCCTGGTGGAAATACAGTGTTGGGTTCCTGTGGGCCTCTGCTTACAGCATTTTTGCGAGCTGATCAGTCCATCTCTGTTTTCAGTGTATTTTTGTCTAGAGACACCTTGTTGCATACATACTATTGATGCATTCTCCTTAAGCCGCCTGCACTGTAACTTATGCTAGAAGGAAGCTTATTGAGCACACATATTTCTTCCAAGGCACATCATAGCCCTCAGTGCTTAAGAACACTACACAGCACTTCAGCGCTGCATCTGCGGCTACTTAAACATCCAGTTGCCAGCACAAACAGAAAAGTGAAAAATTATGACATTGAATAAACCACCAAAAGGATACTTGTCTACAGAGCTGCAGCAAGAAGACAGAGCTCTGCTCCTCCGCCCCCCCGCTGTATCTGTGTTCCTCGGGCCACTCAGGTGGGTCATGGGCCTGCAGGTACTTATGCATGCCCTCAAGAGCGCCGTGATTATGGGTTTAGTGTTACAGATAGGTTTCGGCAAGTAGAGGAATCTGCAAATACAGAACTGGCAAATAATGGGACTGACTGAACCACCTAAGAAAGCCAACACCCCGGACAGCTGGGTTCTTGTGAACTTGTTGTTTGTCTTTTTCTCCCTACATTCATGACCTTGGAGCTTAATGAAGGTGTGGAATATTTGTATGAACGAATGAGCTAATTAATCAAATGAAATACATTTAGCTTAAGATTTTTAGCATAGATTCTACATATGCAGGAACACACTTCTTCCCCACAGTATTTCCTAAGTGGCTCATATTTCTCCTGCAGTATGTAGGGGATGCTACTGTTCTTCTTACCTAACCTCTTCATTAATAATTTTCAACAGTCACCTGTTATTAACAATAACTTAATTAAAAATAACTTAATGAAATCTGCAGATGATATTAAATTAAGAGATATTACAACACCAGTGAGAGTACTACTGTGGCATAAAGACTCTTATAGAAATTAAAATATGGAGGAGATCAGGAAGGACACATCAGAGAAATACAAGCTAAAAAATTCTAGCCAAGCGAATTTTAAAAGTCTGGGAAGCCTGGACACTAATGTGTGTTGATTGAGTCCCTCAGGAAGTATTTATTGAGCATCTTCTACATGTTTGGCCTGGTGTGTGTCTTGAGAGTATTGAAATGAACAAACAGTCAAGGCCCCTGACTCACACTGAGTCTTCACTCCAATGGGGGAGACGGAAAATGGGGGGAAGTCATCAAGAGTCTCTGAGATCAGGTGGGAGATGACATTGGAATTGACATATGAAGGATGAGTGGAGGAGCAAGGTATTAAGAGGGCTCCAGGGAGAGAAAGCTCAAGGGCAAAGGTCTGGGGGGGGGGGAAGCAACAGTTGGGTCAGGCACAAGGAACAGAAAATGAGCCTGGCTGGAGTTTAAGGTAGGGGTGGCCTAGTGGATGGGACTTTTGACAATTGAAAAAGCAGGCAGGGGACGGGTGATGTGGTGCTTTGCAAGTGGTGTGAAGGAATTTGGATTTTGTTCTCAGTGTCATGGGGAAAACACTGATGAGGGTTGAGAAGGGAAAGAAACATGATGTGACTCGAGTTACTGGACTGAAGTGACATGAGTATAGGGTAAGGTGTTCAAATAGGAGATTATTATTGCAGCAAATCTGGCAAGAGAAGATGTGGTTTGGACTAAGATCTAGAGAAGGAAAATTGTAGAAAGCCTGGGATGTGTTTTGGAGGTAAAATCAGCAGGCCTTGCTCATGGGTTAGATGACAGGGACAGGGGGAAAGGTAGAAGGACAGGGCAAAATCCAGCTGACTTCTGACTTGAGCGATCGGGAGGTTCGAATAATGAAGGATTATGGGGATTCTCAACGAATTAGAAAAGACTGCAAAAGGAAGAATTGAAAGGAGGAGAAGCTGAAATCAATCCACTATGAACATATTCAGCTTTGGGTGCCATTTAGACACTGACGAGGACCTGCCAGGTAAGGAGCACGCAGGCATGTGAAGTCAGGCCAGGTCACAGAACGTGAGCAGAACGTTACAGCAGTCACCCTCTACACAGCTGGCATCCTGTAACATAAACAATGGCAGACTCTCTTGAGGCGAAAACAAATAATTTGTAGTGATATATGAAATAAATATGTGCCAGTCACCATGTACACCGTGCATATGACACCACCGTGGATGCAAATATTAAAGATAAATCCTTGTCTGAGGTGTGCAGGTAGATGATGTCCACCTCTGATGAATAACAGGTCTGCTTGCTAAAGGAAGCAAGTCCTGAGTGCAGATTTTTTGAGAGAGGGACAGGGACAGAGAGAGAGAAAGAAAGAAAGAACTTTTTTTAATGTAGTTTTTCATGTGGCTTTTGTTGTCTGAGACTTCATTGTGTACATGGTGCTGGGGTTTGAACTTGCATACTCGTGCATGCTGGGCAAGCGCCCGTAACTGCTGAGCCACTGCTCCAGCCTCCCTGATTTTAGATTTTGAAGACTAATGAGTATCCTAAGTGGGAAAAGAAGAGCAGAGCATTCTAGGCCTAATCACCAATACTGGTATTTTAGTAGCATCAAGTTATTGGTGACATGTTTTGGATTAATTCTTAGATTATGGAAGAATCCAACAGACAGAAATTCAAGGATGTTTTGTAAAATTTTATTTGTAATTCATATACAGTGAAATTCCCAGATGTTATAAATAAGGATAGAGGAGTTTTGACAAATGTATACAGACCTGTAGAATTCACACCTGCACCAACATGTCTACTACCCCAGAAAGATCCTTCCTGTTCCTTTCTAATCAATGCCTCAACTTTTATGGATTGTTTCACCAGTACATTAGTTCTACTTGTTTGAAATTCTTACAAATGAAATTACACAGTATGTACCATTTGTGTGTATCTTTTTTCACTCATAGTAATGTTTCTAAGGTATATCAATTTTGTAATATATTATTTTTCCTTTTTCCTTGCATAGTATTCCATGGTTTGAATAACTCAACTTTGCGTACTCTTACAGTGTTGGATTTTGGATTAGTTCACTTTTGGACGACTTAATAAAGCTGATGTGAGCATTTTTATAGTTTCTTTTCTGTATCTGTTTTTATTTTTCCAGTTTTTTTTTTTTAAGAAAGAGAGACAGTGAGAGAGCGACAGAGAAAAAAGAGAGATCAAGTTTATTTAGTTTTTCATGTAGCTTTCATTGCTGCGACGCTGTTGTGTACGTGGTGCTGGGGTTTGAACCTGTGTCTTTGTGCATGCCAGGCAAGCGCCGTAACCTCTGAGCCACTGCTCCAGCCCCTTTATTTCTCTTAATCCCTGGAGATGGAGTGGGCGATAGGGCAGGTGTGTATGTAGCTTTACGAGAAACTGCCGGAACAGTTGCCGAAGGGTTGTTTTGCTTTGTCCTAACACCTGCGATGCTCGGGTGCTTCAGTTGCTCCACAACTTTGCTGAGATTTGGAGTGCTCGATATTTTAATCTATACATTTTAGAGGATGTGTAATGGTATTTCATTGTGATTTTAGTTTGTGCTCTTCTGATGGTTGATATTGAGTGCTGTTTATGTGCTCAGTTCTCACTCATATATTTATCTTTAAAGGGCTTCTGTTTAAGACTTTTACCCATTTTTATAGGAGCTTTTTCTTTTTGCTAGTGTTTGTAAGTGATTTTTTGCTTCTGTGATCATGAGGGAAATTGACATATCGTCTTCTTATAATGTCTTTGTACAGTTTTGCTATCAGGGTAATTTTGGCCTAAAATTTACTTATTAATATTCATTATATACCCTTTGATGAGTATGAGTTTTGATTTTTATAATGTCCATTGTGCATGCTTTAAAAGTCATAGTGTTTTCTCATTTCTAGGATATCTTTGCCAATCTCAATGTTACAAAGATATTTTCCTCTCTCTTCTTTTAGAAGCTTTACATTTTAGCTTTCATATTTAGACAGATGTACATTGGGAGATGATATGAGGTGAGTCAGGATTCATCATATTCCATAAAGACAACCAGTTTTTCTAGCACCGTTTGTTGAAAAGAATCTTTTCCCATTGAATTGTTTTGTTGCCTTTGTTAACGTCAGCCAAACATATGACGTAGATCTCATTCTTGACTCTATTCTGCTCTATGGATTGATTCTTCCATCAGTACTCCCAAATCATGTCTCGATGATCCCAGTTTCACAATCACAAAATTAGGATTTTTTTTTCATTTTTATTTGTAACAGCAGGTAGTATAACTTGTTCTAATTCCTCCCACACCCATTCTCTTCCCTCCACTCTACTGATCTTTTGGTCATTTACCAATAGTTTTCAACTTTGTTCTTTTGAAAGATTATTTTGATAGTCTAGTCCTTTGTTCATTTAAGTTTTAGAACCAGCTTTCAGTATCTATAGAAATGTCTAATGGGGTTTTGGTTGGCATTGTTGAATTTAAACGTGTCACTTAAATGCTTTCTCATCATGAATATGGCAAATCTCTCTCCATCATCTTTAATTTTTCTTATTATTTTATAATATCTTCAACAGAATTTGTTAACTTTTCCTAAATGCTTTATGTCATTGATGTGACTGTAATTGGTGCTTTAAAAAATTGCTTGTTAGTCACTCTAGTGTATATATATATATATATATATATATATATATATATATATATATATATTTTAAGTTGAAGTTGAACATGTGTCCGGAAATCTTGCTAAATTCACTTATTAATTCTAACGGTTTACTTTTTTGTAGATTTCTTGGAATTTGCTACATGCCAACTGCAAAAAAAATGACTAAAATAAATAATTTTCAATATAAATAATTTGTATCTTTTTGTTTTTTGGTCTCATTGTGAGCATAGCACTGAGTAGAAATGTTGAGCCCTGGTTTGTTCTTGCTCATAGATTTGAATCATTCCGTCTCTCATCATGAAATCTGATCTTAGTTGGAAGCTTTCTGCAGATTACCCTTATTGGATTGAGAAAGTTTCTTTCTATTCCTAGAGATTAATAGTTGTTGCTGTTATTGTTTTTTAATCATGCATGGGTGTCAAATTTTGTCCAATATTTTTCTTCCTTTACTTAGGTGATTATATGACTGTTTATTTGGCAAATTATACGAACTGACTTGAAATCTAAACCAATCTTACTTTCCAGTGACACATTACCTTAGATCATTGTAAATTATTCTTTTAGTTAAGATAATTTATTTAGTATCCCTTTAGTTAAATTTATTCCTGGATTTTATCAATGATTTTTGGTTGTGTGTGCAAGAGGGAAATTGGTTTGTAACATTCTTTTCTTACAAAGTTTATCATTTTGGAATCAGGGAATGCTGGCCTCAATATGTTTTTGGATGGAGTCCTTCTTCCTCCATCTTCTGAACAATTTTTGTTAAATTTGTATTATTTCTCCCTCTAACGTTTCATAGAACTCAGCCTGTGAATCCATCTGGGCTTAGATTTTGTTTTGAGGAAATATTTTTAATTATAAGTTCAGTGTCTTTCATTGGTATAGGGTTACGGGGTGCTTCTGCTTTCCCCTGTAAATGTCTTTCCCAGCCTGTTGGCCTCACAGGGTTGTTCAGCCAGAGGCTCATGGGACCTCAATGCCAACTTTTAGAACTTCTCCACCACACTGACCTGTCTGCTACCCTGCTGAGGTCATGTAGTAGATGCCATAGCTTTGGACTTAGACATCTGTTTCCTCAGATCAGCAAGTCCTGTACTTTGATTTGAGTTTCTTCACTTGTACCACAGTGGAAAGTGTCCCCAGGCAGACAAGCAAGTGCTAAGGGGATGGTGGTGGGGTCTCCTCTACTTCTTCATTTTCCTTCTGTCCAGGAACACAGCTCGATGTTCCCTATCTGAAAATGGTTTTATACACATACATATAGGTATATGCATATGTGCATATAAACACATGTACATGTACATATATACATGCTGGAGTGTATGTGACAAATATAAAAATCTATACTAGGATATCTGTAGAGATATAGTTGTTTATCATAGCAGAATATGTGCATAGATGTCTACAGAGATCTTCTACTGTTGTAGTTGTGTGTTTGTGCAGGACTGATTAAAACGAGTTATTCTACTGTGAGTGAAAGTGGGCTTTTCAGCAGCATGTAACTGAATGGACTGTGCTAAGGAGTCTAAAATCCCACAGAGACTATGAAAGACTTCACACCAGAGTCTCAAGCCCATTTCGTTTACAAAGCATGTCACCCCAATACCTTCTATTTTCATCTGTATGTTTGCTTTAGTATCCTTTAATAATAGCAACAAATGGAATTTGAAACTCATTTTTTTAATGGCCCCTTAAATTGTAAATGAGCGATATGTCAATTATGATAAAGTGTTGTGAGGGTCTATCCAATTTGCAGATATTTCATTGCTCTTTGATAAGTCTGTATGTTTGAAAATATTTATTGAACAAATAAATTGTGAAACACTTATTGAAGCAATCAGGAAACAATGAACACTGGATGGATTTTTAATGCTGTTAAGGACCACATTAAGGATTAAGGAATTGTTAATTTTTAAGTGTGTGTGTTTTATTTTTAAAGAAGTCCTGTTTTAGTAATACATGCTAGAATAAAGTGCTTTTGGGATTTGTTTAAGAATAATCTAAGGGCAGAGTAGATAGTGAGTAGGTATTTGGATGAAACAAGATGAATAATTACAACTATTAGGCTGTTGTGGTTATTAATAACATTTAAGCTGGTACAACAGTGTATCTGTGCATGCATGCGTGCGTGTTTGTGTGTGTGTGTGTGTGTGTGTGACAGAGAGAGAGAGAGAGAGAGGATGTGAGGATGCTGGTCCTCTGAAATTTGTGTAGTTGAGGGAATCTAAATATGATAAAATAATTCAGTTGATAATTTATTACAATTTTATAACATACAAAGGAGAAGCATGAGGTGCTATGATAGCCAGATAGATAATTGCAAGACACAGTAACTCGTTTATGAGTGGAAAGGTAGCATAGGGTAGTGAGGGTTTCTGCATTTAGCAAATAAAAACATAGGCGTCCCATACTGGGGGTATAGCTCAGAGTTAGAGCATGTGCTTGGCATGCATGAAGCCCTGGGTTCAACTCTACCACCCCAAACCAAAACCAACCAACTGACCAACCAAACAATGACAACAGCAAAAAACAAATAAAGCTAGAGTCCAAGTGAAATTTTGATGTTAAAATAATAATTTTTAGGGTAAGTATGCCTGATGATATATCTGGGACATATTTATATTAAAAAAAATCATGGTTTATCTGAAACTCACATATAATAACCATGAATCTGTATTTTATTTGGTAACCCTGGGTAGTGGTGATGAGCATTGCCTTTGAAGCCAGAGACCTGGATTCCATTTCTGGGCCTTCCACTTCTTACACATGACTTTGTCCCTGAGTTCATTGCCGATGACAAAGAGGGACTGGGGAAATAGGCCGACTGGCTTCCACAGAATGAGTAGCCCTAACCACTTCATTTTGAAATTAGTATTAAAAACCTTCTTGACTATCGCTGAGGTTGTCCTTCGGTGACCATTCACGTGGAGCACAAACAGCTTCCTGGGGGTTTTGCGGGTTTTTTCCCAACTTCGGGGGGGGTCTAGACACATATCCCTTTCCCAGCTTGCCTTGCCATCAATTTCTAAGCATGTTCCTTCCAACTCCCTGACCATCTAGCCAAGCCAAAGGCTCTGAATGGAGGTGTAATTGCACATCTGATAATTTCTCTTTCCAAGGGAAATAAACGACCAGATACACTGCTCTAAATTCTGCCAAATGGAACAATTTCCCTTCACCACTGTCCTTTAGGGATGTCCCACACAGTGGCTATAGTTTGCACTGTTCATTTCCAGGGGGTGCCTGCATATCAGCACAACCCCCAGTAAACCAGACCCAAGTTTCCACTTCCCAAGCAGCCACAGATGAAGGTTGGGAAAGAACAGGTAGCGTAGCCTGGGGGTGGGGGCGGTGTATGAGCGTCTCCACGAAGCCTACTGTGCCTTCTCAAGCCCAATCTTACGTACATACAGCTTCCTTTGATGATGGAGTGCAGCTGTGCATGCCAAACTTTATGGCTTGATGGGTCAGATAACATCCAGTTTGCGGGCTGGAGCAGTGGCTCAGCGGTTACAGTGCTTGCGCGGCATATGTGAGGACCCGAGTTCGAACCCCAGCACCATGTACACAACAAAGAGTCAGAGCAACGAAAGCCACAAACTAAATAAATTTGGTTCTCTTGATCTCTCTCTCACACTGTCCCTCTTTCTAAAATTCAGTTCATGATGGGTTTCTTTTCTCTATGGCTCCTTTTCTCTATGTAAAGAGTGGAGATGATAGTGCTTAGCTATTAGGATTGTTTTGAATACTGAATTAAATGAGCACCTCATTCATTGCATCGCACAGAGAAGAGTCCTCTGGTTGATATGAACTATGAGAAATTAAAATACTCTAATATATTATAAAATGATTATATGGATTAATCTACATACAAATATAAGTCTTAATGATTTGTCCTTTTTGTGTTTAATCAGTATTGCCTAGAGATGCACATAGAGACTGTAAAAGTCGAAAGGAAGGACAGGAGAGTGGCTTCCTCTGTGGGAGAGGAGGGGCTGTGATGGGCACATGCAAGAGCTGCTCCTGGGGTTGTGAGCAGTGTCCTCTTCTGGATGTGGGTGGTGATCATTGGTGTATGCTTTATAATTACTATTATTGTTAAACTCTATACTTATGTGTCTTTAAAGAAAGAGAGAGAGAGAATTGATTTTTATTTTTTCATCTGGACTTTGTTTCTCTGACGTTTAGTTGTAAATGTGGTGCTGATGCAAGTGCTCTCACTACTGAGCAACCATTCCATCCCTATACTTATGTTTTATGTAAGTGTCACAAAAAATATATAAAAATTTCTGAGTCCCTGCCATGTGTCAGGCACCATGCGTGGCCCTGGCAATAAAGCCATAAAATATAGACACAGTTGGTGACCTCAGGGAGAGGATGCGTTTTTAGCTGTGTACAGACATTAAGAAATAATAGCACAATTATTAAAATTCCTCAATCCTGAAATTGCATAAATCCCACAAAGGATAAAATATAGGAGGATGGGATTCAGAATGACATAGTTTGGATTATAATCAGGCTTTCAGTCCTAGTTAAATATTCAAATCTGGAAGAGATATAAAAGAAAAATAACTCAAATGTTCATCTCTCCCCATGACTTTACTTGATGCACACTTAGCATGTAAGTTTTTGACATGTCACTATTTTTCTTTATGAATAAAACATATTAAGCAGCCATTTAAATGTTCAGGAATATATCACATCAGATATGCCAATAACGATAACCTTTCCTGGAAGCAAATAATATAAATCTGTTTAATACTCTAGTTCATCATGGGAACAGACAACTTTATATTTGCTTTGGGGCTGGATGATAGATATTAGAGATGGAAAAAGCAGTGTTGGCCACAAAAAAAAAAAAAAAAAAAGAAAGAAAGAAAAGAAAAGAAAAAGAAAAAAGAGTCAGCTCCCCCTGCTTAGGAAAAGTGTTGAAACCTCCGGGTGCCTTTCTGACCTCCTCATTTTGGTCCTACACTTTGGGATGATTGCATCAGATCTCCAATTGTGCTGGGCAGAGATAAGCACTTCTAAATGCAGATGACAGGAGGGAGCTGTGGTAGGATAGGCCATTTCCAAGCTGTGTGATTGTCTCAAGTGCTCCTGTGGGCTGCCCAGCCACGACTTGCCTGATTGCTGCTCCACATTTCTGATTTTGAGTTCTTTCTGCTAAAAGTTACTTTAATTTTTTAAAGACTCTGAACTCTGATTACTTAAATGAATTTAAGTGGCTTCAATAGCTACAACCTCATTATATGCTGTACCAAATGCATTAATAAATTAACCCAAATTCAGCTTGCTTCTGTACACTGGAGTTTTTGCTGGAGGTGCTGTAATTGGAAGAATACCACCAATTGCTTGTTATTTAATCTAGTGATTTATACAGATTTTTTTTAATGCATAAAAGGAAACCAATTAGCCTTGGTTGGGAGATTTATTTCTCAACTCATTTTTAGATTCAAATAATTAAACACAGCTACCTGAAATAGCTAGTAATGAAATAAAACTCGATGAAAATATAAGCTATTAATTGGCTCACCAACTCCCAGGAAACAAACTGTTCCGTTAACATATTTTTAGGCATTAGAAAAAAATAGTTCTTTTTGGAGGGGAAGAAGGTAAAGAGTGGTCATAGCCATAGGTAGACATCTTTAATTTTCTCTTTAAACATCTTTTGTGAATAGTTTTAAGCTCAAAATATCTCAGATCCTACAATGGACTTCAGTAAGGGTGGTATGTGCCGGAAGCCTGGGCTGTAACAATAGAAAGATTTTGTCAGGCCGTGTGATTTTGTCACAAAAGCCCACGTCCTGCACAGGAGAGCAGGTTTCCACGGTTGTCTTTTGGTCAGCGCTTTGCATTGTTGATTGATTCCCTGTAATGCTGTTGTCAGTGTTTTATCAATAGTCACATAGATCTCATGACTGGCATTTTGCCTTTTAAAAACCATTCCCTTTGCTGTTACAGAGAGTTGAAACCTCCAAGCCAGCTGGGAATGGCTGGTAGCTTTTTAATTATTATTTATGAATTCATCAGAAAGAAATATTGACTTCTAATTAAAGCCAGAAAATTACTCCTGGAATAAATTGATAAAGGTCAGTTTCTTTGCCAAGAATTCTCTGTGTCTTGTGTTATCACTTTTAGAAAAAAGACAGCAATCAACCTGATTTTAAGAATAGGTGAAGATAACTAATTGTTATATTAGTTCTTACTTTTGGTATTGAATTTCAATTAAACTTTTCTATTGCTTTTTCTATTCTGGGTATTTTTCTCTCTGGAGACATGGGAAAACTGCTCTGTATTAAAAACAATTAGAGTGCACAATTTTTTTTTCCTTGAGAAAAGTAATTTGTAAAGTTACTGGTCTAAGAGATTAAAATGGTAAAAGTACTTAGGAATCGTATTTCCTCACAAAAGCCAAAGTCTTTCACTAGTCATAGGCAGTTCTAAGAAAAAGCATTTGTCTATTTTGGATTAGGAAACTCAAAGTAAATCAAAATACAGTTATAATCAAAAGAAATAATCAAAGAAACAGCCTCATTTGTGATTTTGGTACAGTGAATAGATATTTAAATATTTAACATCTCTTTTTATCTTTACCTGTTCATAAGTCATAAATAGGAAGTTGGAATGAAATGAGAATAGCTGCCTATTGACTTCGAAATTAAAGCAGGTATTATGTATTATGCTTAGCTTTTGAATAACTTCGCTCCATCAGAAAGCTGTGCTCTCGGTGTTCCTGGGGTGAAATTAATTTTAACATAGGGAGATTTTCATGCTATGTTGATGCAATATATACTCACTTGCATGTTTTGATTATTGATCAGATTTTGAAACCTACAAAACCCGAAAAAATATTTCAGAGATGGTTTCTGCAATTTTTGTGCTGTAGTAAATTTAGCAAATATATTTAACAATCAAAGCCTTTCTTTCTTCTTCTTTCTTTCTTTCTAAAGACAAAAGGACAGTGAGATAGAGAGAGAGAGAAAGAGAAAATCAGCTTTATTTAGTTTTTCATGTGGCCTTCATTGTTTCAACACTTCCTTGTGTAGGTGGTGCTGGGGTTTGAACTCCATTCTTGGTCATGCCAGGCAAGCGCAGTCCCTGCTGAGCCACTGCTCCAACCCTAAAGTCTTTCTAATATAAGAATTTAGAGTAAATGTTTCCAGCTGTGAGTGATTTAGGCAATGCCAGTTGTCATTAATGGGAGAAAATGCCACTGGTATCCTGAGGGCGGAGATCAGGGATACTACCAAGACAGCTTAAAAGACATTTCAAGACAGCACCCACCAACAAAGTACAATCTGACCCTGAGTATTAATACCACAGGGGTTGAGAAACCCTAACTTAGAGAAATGTAATAAGATAAATTATAAGAAGAACTAGATGTCTTTTCTTCCACTAGAATAATAAAAGTCAAAGCAAGCAATAGCACCCAATTCAGGCAAAGATGGTAGGAAGCACGTGTGCTCATCGGTGGGAATATTTACTAAAAATGTTATTTTTCTTCTACTTAACAATTCCCCCATTTGAAAATATCAGCATGTCCAGATATTTGATGTGGATAAAAAATATTAGAAAAACCCTGAATTTTAATAAATTATGGAATAACTTGTGGGGCATCTAAAGCATAAATTATTATGCAGTTATTAAACTTTTTAATTAATTTTATTAAATTAAACTTTTGATAATCTATTAAATGAGTTACATCTATATTTGATGACATGAAGGATACTTATAATATTTCAGTAGGTGAGAAAAATCTGTTTTAGAATAACACGTACATTTTCAGCTCAATTTTGTAAAACAAACAGCAAACACCTTCTAGATATATGTGTATGCACAGTTTTTGATGAGCCTACGGAAGAAGACCATTTAGCAGATGTTCAATTTGGTTCCCTCATTGAAAGAGATAAGAATGAAGGTGGCTAGCAGTTAATTACTGGCTTTTTTTTTCATTTTCTATTTCCTTTTCCATTTTGCTTTTTATAGTAAGAATATATTACTTTTATCATTCACAAGCAACAACCACCACCAAAAAGAAACTTAAGAAAAGTTCACATCCCTCTTCAGCATCTGTTTTATGTTTTGTATCATTGTCTTGTGAACCTTAGGAAAATTTATAGTTTGGATAGGGAAATTATAAGTAGGATAGTTAGGTCTTAAGTTTGGTTCTTTTTGTTGGTGAACAATGCTGAAATTTAAAATGTTATAAAGTGAGTACCGATGTATACTTTTTTGTATACATGGCATGCATTTTCTTTTGTTGTTGATTATATGATAAAGACTACATGGTGGCTCACTCCTGTAATCCCAGTCACTGGGAGGCTGAGCCAGGAGGACTGCAAGTTTGAGTCTAGCCTCAATAACTTAGCAAGACCCTGTCTCAAAATTAAAATCTAAAATAAAAATGGCTTGGGATGTAGCTTAATGGCAGAGTACCCCTGGGTTCAATCCTCAGTACTGCAAAATAAACAAAACCAAACCAAAAGGAAAAACACTACAAATGTCAAAATAAACAAACAAAAAAAGATGAGGGCATATGATGAAGAGATGCAGTTAGGGTGTGCAGAGCTGCACCCTGGTGTGGACTCGTGGTCATCCATCGAGAGCTGCCCAGGGACCTATTATGGAAAGGGCAATGATGTTTTCTTCTATGTCAATCTCAAAGGTTACGAACCTTTCCTGAATCTCTTATTATCTATATGTTATGGATAGTTTTAGTATTTCAATAACATAAAGTTGTTTTGAGAGTAGTGATGAATTTATTTTCTTTTCTTAAAAATTGCACATGAACACTTTGCATAAATTGTGTTAAAATACGGCATTGACTACTGTTGGCAAAGGGAGAGAAGAGTGAACAGTTTGAAAGGGTCGACATGCTCTTCAGACTTTACTCATGATGGTTGTAGAAGTTGCAATAAGAAGGTGTGAACTGATGATGCTTCCCTGCCCACTACATTTCGAACAGAATCTCTCAACATCACTGAGTGTATATTATGTCTCTGGTCTTATTCTACTCAGTTCATTTGTATTCACTATTTTAATTTTATTTTAATATTATTTTACTTTTCATTTTGTATGTTAGGAAATAGATACAGAGAGGTTAGGCAACTTGCCCAAAGTCACGTAGCTATTGTGTGACAGAAAGAATTTCAGCCAAAGAAGGATTACTTTAGAGACTGCAAAAGTATAGTGGAAATACTCCAGAAATTAAAACATCTTATTATTTTTGTCCAAGCATGATAAAAAAATGAGTACATTCTAATTCAACAAATTCTTAACTTTAGTAATCGGTGATTTTGATAAAGAAGAACTTTATTCATTTGAGAATTTCTATCACCTGCTATGATATTAGCATCTGATTTTTATCTGGGGACAGTTCATATTCTAAAATAATGGCAATTATTTTTACCCAGTGGAAATATAACAATTTCTTCAGTTTCCTCTCTCTTTTTTTTTTTTTTTTTTTTAAGAATGTGTATGCACTTAGCCGTATATTCATTTAAGGGGTTTGGTCATCATTTTGTAAGCAACACAATATTCTGTAAATAAAAAATATTGCAAGTTTCAACCATTTGGACCATAATCCAGCTTTACCAGCCTTGTGATCTTGTGTTGATGGTTATAATGAATGCAGTTCTATTACCATTTAATATCTCCTTCAGCTGAATTGTGACACCAATATATCACAGAATGTAGGTTATTGGATGAATAAAAATAGTTTGAGAGTGCTTTCTCACATTTGAAGCTTAATTCTCTCTCTGCTGGGAGTGTTATATTGAGAAGGACATATTTGGCAGATCATTCAGCCTTTGCAACTGCAGTCCTCAATTTCTGTGTTTCCCCCCCATTATCATTTCCATATTCCCACTCCATTCTTCAGTCAGAGAGCCTCCAACTAGATGACTGGTTTGGGGGCGAGTTTGGTATCTAAGTTTTCTGGTCCCTGGTGAATGCTTTCTCCTTTCTCTTTTTATTGTACAGATTTTTCACATGACACATAAACCACACATTCTAAAGTGGAAATATTGGGTTCAGACCATTTTTAAGAGGCTGACCATCCCCTCTTTTGCCCCGAGGAAGGAAAAACACAAGATGTGAAAAATTATAACAACTTATCCACTGGTTTGGATGAACAAACATTTGTATTGACAAGGTGGAAAAACATCCAAGTGTGAAAATCTTTGAGCAAGAAGATTTCTGACATTTGCAGTTATCTGAGCTGGTAATAAACAAGGGGTTGGAGGATGGGGGAAGAGAGGTGGCAGAGTCTGACTCACAGGGATGGCTGGGACAGGGAGGACAGCTCCAAGGGTAGGCCCGCTTCGTCATGGCATCTGGCCCCATGAAGGATGGATGGTGTGGTCTCTGCCAATCCTTCTTAGAGCCCTCCTAGAAATAAAACCAAGTAATGTGACTAGCTTGAGGAAGAATCCACACAACTATACTGATTAATATATTGGGCCAGGCATGGTGGCGCACACCTATAATCCAGCTGCTTGGAGGCTGAGGCAGGAGAACTACGTGTTTAAAGTTAGCCTCAGCAACTTGGTGAGACCTTGAGAAACTTAGTTAGATCCTGAATATAAACTGGTGGAACCATATGTATGAAGGTGGGGGGAGAATGGAGGGAGGCAAAGAGGGGATGGAAGGAAAAAGAGGGTTATCAATACAGGTGAAAGCACTCAATTCCCATGAGAAGTCAAACTATACATAGGCATCCAAAGAAACTCAGAAATTTCAAAAATTAGTATACATGTATATATTCATTTCTATCTATAGCATGGGGTTTTTACAGAGGAGACATGAGACCGGGGAATGGATGAAGAGGAGGAGATACTGGACTAGATTGACCTTAACTTACTTTGTCAATATCCATGTATGCATGAATATGCAACAAGGAATCCCTCCAGTATGTAAGACTATGTTGAATAAATAAAAAGAAAAGAAAGGTCAGTTTGGAAAAAATAATAGTGCCTGTATTTTATGGTGATCAGACCGGATACTGATATTCTATTCAAAAGAGCAAGCAATTATATTTTATAGCATAATGCAATTAAGTCACTTCCTTCTTGAAAAATCTCTATTGTATCTACAAAGTGGCCCTGGAAGTTCTCTAGTTGGTTTCCAATTTTGTCTCTTACTGTAGCATCTCTAGTACCCCCTCTTTCATCCATTTTGAAGTATTCATTTGGCCCAATTTGCATTTTATCACCTTTGTTCTACCTACCTTCTCTCTCTTTCTGGGCCCTGCTCATATACCACCTCGTCCATGAGGTCGTCATAGATTTCCCATCTCTGATTATAATTAGTCTCTCCTTTTCTGATGTTTAATCTCACATGTAAGATCACATATCCCTGAGAGAGAAGGAAACATGTCTTATTCAACTTCATTCATTCCATTTGAAAGACTTGTCTAGTAAGTAAGAAATATTTATAATTAATATAAAGGAAACATACTAACTTAATAGAAAAAATCATTCCCAAAATTATCATTATCATTTAGGGAACCCATATGATATATATATATATATATATAATTTTTTGGGGGGTGTACTGGGGATTGAACCCAGGGGCACTAAACCACTGAACTACATTTCCAGGTTCTTTGACTTCTAACTCATTCTTTCCCATTGCTAGAAGATCCCCCACTTTGGAATTTAGAGGTTCTCTATTTCTTTTTTTAAAAAAATTTATTTCTTTATTTGTTCAACATAGTCTTACATATCGGAGGGAATCATTGTTACATATTCATGCATGCATGGATATTGACAAAGTAAGTTAAGGCTGATCCTAGTCCAGGATCTTCCCTTTTTGACCACTCCCTGTTCCCAGGTCTCCTCTGCTTTTACCCCCCTGTTATAGATAGAAATAGCATCTACATGTATATTAATTTTTGACTTTTCGGATCGTCTCTGCCTGCTTGTGTATAGTTTGGCTTCTCATGGGAGTTGAGGGTTCTCAGCTGCATTGATAATCCCCCTAATTCCTCCCTCCAGCTGCAATTATAACCTCCCTAATCCTCCATCCCTTCCCTGCCCCCTTCCCTTCTTTCCTCAGCTGCATAGTTATGGTTCCCCCTACTTATGTGAAAATTCACCTATGTTGAGTTTATTGTTTGAGTTTAGCTAGTTTTCAATCTGTCTTAGATTTACTCTAGCTTCCACATATGAGAGAAAACATTTGGCCCTTAAGTCTCTGAGTTTGGGATATTTCACTCAGCGTAATTTTTTCCATCTTTATCCATTTGGCTGCAAATGCCATGACATTGTTCTCTCTAATAGCAGAGTAGTACTCCATTGTATACATATACCACAGTTTCCTTTTTTTTTCTTTCTTTTTTTTTAAAAGAGAAAGAGAGAGAGAGAGAATCAATTTTTTTTTTTTTCACATGGCTTTTGTTGCTCTAACACTTAGTTGTGTACGTGGGTGCTGGGCTTTGAACCCACATGCTTGAGCATGCCAGGAAAGTGCTGTAACTGCCAAGCCACCACTCCAGCCCCGATACCACAGATTCTTAATCCATTCACCCAGTGAGGGGCATCTGGATTCGTTCCATAGTTTAGCTACTGTAAATTGAGCTGCTACATTGATGTAGCTGTGTCTCTGTAGTATGCTGATTCTAGCTCTTTTGGGAAAATACCCAGGAGGGGGATAAGTGGGTCCTAAGGTGATCCAACCCTGGATTTTTAAGGAGTCTCCATACTGCTCTCCAGAGTGGCTGTATAAGTTTGCAGTCCCACCAACAGTGTGATAGTGTTCCTTTCTTCCTAGAACCTCTTCAGGATCTGTTATGGTTTGTATTTTTCATTTTTGCTACTGATAGGAGTGAGGTGGAATCTCAGTGAAGTTTGTTTTGCGTTTCTCTGATTGCGAGTGATATAGAACATTTTCTCATATATTTATGGATTTTTTGGACTTCTTCCATTGAGAAGTTTCTATTTAGTTCCCTAACACATTTATTTATTGGATTACTTGTGGTTTTGGTGTTCAGTTTTTTTGTTATTTGTGTATGCTGGATATTAGCCCTCTATTGGAGGTATAACAGGTGAATATTTTCTCCCATTCTGTAGGTTCTCTCTTGACACTCTTGACTAATTCTTTAGCTATGCAGAAGCTTTTCTGTTTAATAGTATCCCACTTATTTATTCTTGGCTTTAATTCTTGTGCTATGGGAATCTTGTTAAGTAAGGCGAAGCCGACATGGATGTCATGTAGTGTTGATCCTACTTTTTCTTCTAGCAATTGTATAGTTGCTGGTTTAATTTCTAACTCTTTGATACATTTTGATTTGATTTTTATGCAGAGTAAGAGATAAGGATCTAATTTCAGCTGTCTGCATGTGGCTGTCCAGTTTGTCCAGTACCATTTGTTGAACAGGTTGTCTCTTCTTCACACTATATTTTTATTAAATATCAGATGATTAAAGATTTGTGAGTTTATCTCAGTATCTTCTAGTCTGTTCCATTGGTCTTCATATCTTTTTTGAAACTAATACCATGCCGTTTTTATTACTATAGCCCTATAGTATAATTTCAGGTCAGTTATTGTGACACATCCAGCTTCTTCTTTTTTTCTTAATAATGTTTTGACTATTCTGGGGTTCCTGTTATTCCAAATGAATTTGAAAATTGCTTTTTCTATATCCACGAAGAATGTCATTGGTATCTTGATGGGAATTGCATTGACTATACAGGGCTTTTGGCAGAATGGCTATTTTAATTATATTGATTCTGCCTAACCAAGAACATAGACTATTTTTCCATCTGCTCAGGTCTTCTACAATTTCTGTTTTTAATGTTCGATAGTTTTCATTGTAGAGATCCTTTATATCCTTAGATTGATGCCCAAGTATTTTATTCTTTTTGAGGTTATTGTGAATGGGACAAATTTCTTGATTTCTTTTTCAGTGGAATTGTTGTTGGAGTATAGGAAAGCTATTGATTTATGAGTGTTGATCTTATAACCAGCAACCTTGCTAAATTCATTTATAAGCTCTAGAAACCTTCTGATTGAGCCTTTTTGTTCTGCTTCCCTATTTCTTAGAGCAGATGTTGATAAACTTTTTCTGTAAAGAGTCAGATAATACCTTTAAACATCGTGAAACTTTTGGTCTCTGTAACAACTACTCAACTCTAATGTCATAGTGACAAAGAAGCCAAAAATGAATGAATTGGATTTTGTCCATCTGTCATGATTTGCTGACCCTAGCTCAGAGGATAAAGCTTACATTTCCTAGTATAACTTACAAGGCCCCAATCCAGAAGCCAGCCTAACTTACACTCTTCTCCATGCAATTCTTGTTCTTCCTACAAAAAACAGCCTGAGCTTAACCAAACCTCCATGTCCTTGTAGATGCTTTCACATCTGCAAAGAATTTGAGCTTAGCTTGACCATTGCCTCCAAAGGAGCAGCTTCCTTAAATGGAAGGGCTCTCTTTCTCTCCAATCATAAAGGACCCACACATGTTTCTGTTTTAGTACTTGGTAAATTTCTGTCACTTGCTTACTTGAGTCTGAGACCCTCTCTAAGACAAGAAATGTCTTTGCATAATAATTAATTGTCAGCACTCCAAATATGCTCAATATTGACCCTAGCTGGAACAATTAGGCAAGAGAAAGAAATCAAAGGGATAAAAATAGGAAGAGAAATCAAACTCTCCCTTTTTGCTGACGACATGATCCTGTATCTGGAAGTTCCAAAAAACTCCATCAGTAAACTGCTTGAACTTATAAACAGATTTAGCAAAGTGGCAGGCTACAAGATCAACACCCATAAATCAATAGCTTTCCTATATACTAATAATAATAGGACTGATGAAGAAATCAGGAAATCAGTCCCATTCACAATATCTTCAAAAAGAATAAAATACTTGGGAATTAACCTTACAAGGGAAATCAAAGATCTATACAAGGAAAATTATCAGTCATTGAAGAATGAAATCCAAGATGACCTAAGAAGATGGAAAGATGTCCCATGCTCTTGGTTAGGCAGAATTAATATAACAATAATGGCCAAAAGCTCTATTTAGATTTAATGCAATCCCTATTAAGATACCTATGTCATTCTTTACAGACATAGAAAAAGTAATTCTCAAATTCATTTGGAACAGTAAGAAACCTGGAATTGCCAAAACATTACTAAGCAAGAAAGACGAATCAGGTGGTTTTGCCATACCAGATCTAAAACTATACTACAGAGCTGTAGTAACAAAGACAGCATGGTACTGGTATCAAGATAGGAAAGATAACCAATGGAATAGAATAGAAGACCCTGAAACAAACCCTCAAATCTTTAAACATCTGATTTTTGACAAAGGGGGACAAAATATTACATGGAGAAGAATCAGCCTTTTCAACAAATGGTGCTGGACAAACTGGACAGCCACTTGCATAAAGTTGAAATTAGACCCATATCTTTCTCCTTGCATGAGAATCAAATAAAAATGGATCAAGGAGCTAGGAATTAAACCAGCTACATTGCAAATGATGGAAGACAAATTAGGCCCAACACTTCAGCATTTGGGAGTAGGCAAAGACTTTCTCAACATGTCTCCTAAAGTGAAGGAAGTAAAGTAAAAAATCAGTGATTTGGAAGCTGTAATGCTAAAAAGCTTTTGTACTGCCAAGGAAACAATCAAAAGAGTCAAGAGATTTCCTTCGGAAATGGAGAACATCATGGGCTGTGATTCCTCTGACTGGGGCCTCATATTCAGAATCTACAAAATCCTCAAAAATCTCAACTACAAAAACACAAAAAACCCAATCAATAAATGGGCCAAAGAGCTAAATAGAAACTTCTCAACAGAGGACATTGATCAAGCCAATGAATACACGAGAAAGTGCTATAAATCACTAGTAATCAGAGAAATGCAAATGAAAACTACATTAAGATATCACCTCACGCCAGTCAGATTTGCAAAAATGAAGAAAATAAACAATAATAGATGCTGGAGGGGTTTTGGAGAGATAGGCACACTAGCACACTGTTGGTGGAGCTGTAGACTGGTACAGCCCCTCTGGAAAGCAGTGTGGAGAATCCTCAAAAAACTAGGGATGAGCCCACCATATGATCCTGCTCTTCCTCTCTTGGGTATTTTTCCAGGGGATTTAGAATCAGCACATTATAGTGACACAGCAATATCTATGTTCATAGCAGCTCAATTTACTATTGCTAGACTATGGAAACAACCCAGATGTCCCTCACTGGATGAATGGTTCCAGAAACTGTGGTACATATATACCATGGAGTTTTACTCAGCAATTAGAAATAATGATGTTGCAGCATTTGAAGGTAAATGGATGGCTATGGAAGAAATTATGCTGAGTAAAATCAGCATAACCCAGAGAACCAAGGGTCGAATGTCTTCACTCGTCTGTGGAGCCTGGAACCAGACCCTGGCCATTGAGAAAGGAGGTCTAGTATCATGTTTTAAATCCGGATAAGGTGTAATGTCATACAACCTAAGGCATTTATAAAGATGTATTGGGAAGGGGAGCAGGGGAAAGGATAAAGGTGGGTAATTGAGGGGGGCTCCTGGGGGTAAATCTAAATTTCAGAATTTATATACATATATTTTTTTCATTAGAAGCTTGTTTGATTGTTCAACAAATAAATTTCTGAATAAAAATTTTAAAAAATTAATAAATGCTCAATATTGTTTCTGAATAAATGGTCAGATCTCTGTAACCCAGATTTAAGTTAATTTAAATCTGATTATGTGCTCAAATTTGTTTGGGCAGTAGAAACTTCCATCCATTGCCAATGTGAATTTTCATCATTAATCCCGTTTTAGACAGTTCCCAGTCTGATTTTTAAGCTTCATGTAAACATTTGTGACACAGTATTATACATGTAGTTGCAAACATGGAATGAACAGCACTTGACTGCAATGGAATTAACACAGTTCCCTATTTGGCCAATTTGAAGGAGACAAAATACTTCCCTATCCAGCAGCAATGCCCTCCAAACACTCTAACTCTTGGCATTAAAAAAAAACCAAAAACTGATTAGAGAATCCTTGGCTACTCCGTCTTTTTCATCCTCTCCATCTGAGACATTGGATTGAAGGGGAGGCAGCCTTTGAATAAGGCGAAACAAATCACATCAGTGTGATTGATGGAGTTAGTGCTCGGCATACCCCAGGTGACTGTGTGAGATAGAGGAGTCATCAGTTTGCTCCCCCAAAAGGGTGTGTGGTGGAATCATAAATATTTCACAAAATGTGGGGTGGCATCTGCTTTCCTTCTTATTTACTGAGAACAATGCCTGTTAGAATGTTCTTCCTCTGCACTGTTGTTCCCAGTTCTGATCATTCAAAGGTTTATTTACCTGCCGATGGGGAGTGTTGCTATTTCTTTCATTTTCCTTTGATTTTTGATAACTGAATATTCTCCAGAGATGAATCTTTTTTATTATGCATTTTGTGGAAGGTAGAAAAAATGTAGGCACAGTTTCTAAAGTTCAGAATCCTTTTTCATGTGTTGGTATTTTGTGGTTCAGAAAAGAGAAGCTGAGTTCTTAAAACTTCACCATCAAGGGAGAGATCAAGGTGCACTGTGAATTTTGGTTGGGTGCCTGGTATTGCTTATACATTTTCATAAGATTTTATATTTTTCAAGCGACTTATACATGTATAACCTCTTATGATTATCACAAAAGCCCTGGAAGAAAGGACAGAAGTTTTGAAAAGGATTTTCAGAGTAAGGAAGATAAAGTAACAACTAGTTAGTGCAGACTGTGGATTAGAATAGTGGTCATTCACCCATAAAATGCTTAAATAGGCCCCTAAAGAAACTTTCAAAATGGTCTGTCTTTCTTTGCCTGTTAATTATGGTATATGTGGAGCATTCAAAAATATACAATGATTTAAAATCATAGTTGGCAAAAGGTATTTTTTATGTCATATAGCCTTCTTTGCAGTGAGAAGGACAAATTGGAGCGGGAGCAGGTGGAAGTGAGTGATTTGTTTGTGACTGTGAAATGTGTCACCATGGGAAAGTGACAGGACTCCATGATTTTCTAGGCTCAGCTCAGTTGGGTCGTGCTGATCTTCAAGTCTCTTCTCCTCAACCCAAATAATGAAACTGCAGAGGTAACGGAGAGCTTGTAATCAGGTGGCGGGTCTGTGTGTGAGCTGTGCTGTCCTTTCCCCCAGCGTCATTGTTATGTCCTAGAAATGCGGCCACCCTGCTTTGCGAAGGCCTCCAGCCTTTGTGAACGGTACTATCAGGCTGAGTTATTGCAGGGCCAGGCAATAGCAGGTGCTGTTTCCAGTAGAGGTGAATTGATGCCAGGTTCCTTGATTGTAAGAATGAGCAATTCTTTTTTAAAAGTAAAAAGTTCCAAGTAAACACTGGAAATGGTTTTGAAATACAACCTGAGGCGTCTGTGGTAGCTAAACCTAAAAACTGACTAAAATCTGAGGTTGTTTTGCTTTTACTGTTGCCCCTACTCTAGGTGATTTAAAATGGGCTGTGGATTATGATTCTCTTCATTTTAATAAAATGTCTGAGGGGGTCACAGAGAGAGAGAACATAGAGTTGTTTTTAAGGGCTCCATTGTAAGTTTTTTTTCTGCCTTGTGGGCATAAGCATGTACCAGTCACCATGTAAACTTTGAGAAGGTGTTGAATCATTTTGCTTTGTGTTTGTCGTAGCATTATTTTTGTTTCTGCTATTAATGAGAATGCAGTCCAAGTCCTCAGTGGACTTGGAAGACAAAGAAAAAGCATCTGGAGGGAGACTTGAGGACAGCAAGGTAAGCCTAGACTTGGATTGGATGGATTATTCATGCCATCCCCTACCCATCATTAGAAGCATGAACCAGTTCATGGGCCAATATGCTAATGCCCAGAAGGACACTGCAGATTCTGATGGTCCCTGGTGATAACAGGTTGACCTTCCAAACAACGCTGGACTGCTTTGGGATGATGCCGTGTGATATGTGCTAGGGGTCTGCACCAGCTAGGTCCTGGGAATGGAAATTCTGGAGCTTTTCTTTCATGTTCTGAAATTGATTTCCTCTGAATTTTCAATTTTGGGAGTATTTTGCCTTTATGAAGGAGTTTTAGGAAATGATTGCATTTGTTGTCTTTATTTAAACTATATATGCAGTGACTTCTCTTTGGATTCTAAGTGAGTAAGATAGTTGACTAAATTAATGAAAAACAGAATCAGACTAACTTTTCACCTCAAAATGGGATTATTGGATCTGATGGACACCTGCTTCCTTCTTTCATTTATTTATTCAATCAACTACTTAAATATTTAGTGAGTGTTGATTATGTGATCAATAGTGTTCTAGGTACTGGAATACAGAAGTCAATAATAAGATAACAGCAATAATAGAGGATTTATAGGGTGTCTTATGTGCCTGCTGTTATTCTAATTGCTATTTACATATTAAATTACAACAAAGCTAAGAGATAGTTTCTTATATTATTTCCAATTCACAGTGGGAAAATTGAGGTATACAAACCTTGCCTGTATTGCCCCAAGTCTCACCCAAACAGTCTGTTTCCGGAGCCTGATCTTTTCAGCATTGAACTTGATGATTTAGAAGAATGGGAGCTGAAGGGCAGGGCAGTAGGTCACAGACCAGCTTGTGGTCCAGATGCACAGATGAATGTGCTAGTTTCAAGAGAGTGATTTACTGGGAGAGTGGGGACAGCAGGAGCTGGAGTGTTTGGGAAAGACACTTTTGGGGGGCTGACAGGTGAACTGAGAACAGGGTGGCAAGACAAAATCAGCTCTACAAAGGCCTGGAGGAAAACCAAGCCAGGTATGGGAATCGCAAGTGCAATATTTTTAAGGTGTGAACAAAACTGATAGGTTGATATTTTCTGAAAACAGAAGAAAGGCCTGTTTCTGGAGTATGGAGAGAATTAGGTTGTGCAAGATGAGGTTTGAGAGGTGGGGAGAGGCCAAACCGTAAAAGCCTTGTTAAAGAGTTTGGGTTCCATTCTCAGTGCAATGCTGAATTTTAAGCAAAGACCTTAAAATCCCTGATTTATCTATTGAAAAGTTCCCTCTGACCATTATATGCAGAAGAGATTGCAGACTTCACATGGTGGAAGGAAGAAGGATGCTGGAGTGATTGAAGATGAGAAGTGGTGTCCAGTAAAATGTCTCCCAATCAATATATTAAACCACCTTTGAGCAGGGACTTCCTCAGTTCTTCATTTTTATTACTCTAATGAATTTGTGGCCCATATTGCTTTCTACTTTTCCCTTATATTAATTTTTGCAAGTATTTGCATTAAGTGACAATTCTTGGGCACAGGGATGGTCTTCTGATGAAGACCCTTCTCCAGGTTGCAAACTGCAAACTTCTTACTGTGTTCTTGCACGAAAGAAAGGACAAGCAAACTTCTTTGGGCCTCTTGTGTAAGATCACTGCTGTGGTTTGGATTTGGAATGTTCCCCAGGTCATGAAGTCTTTCTTGGTCTCCAGTGCAACAATGTTCAGAGGTGAGGATGTGGGGAAGTGATTGGATGGTGAGGTCTAACCTCTTCAGGGGATTAATCCATTGAGGGAGTCATAACTGAATAGACTATTGGGAGGTGGTGGAAACTGTAGGAGATGGAATCTAGTTGAAGAGAGTGAGTCCTTGGGGGGTATGCTCTTTGGGGCTCTATCTTTAGTCGCTTTCTTTTTCTCTCTCTTTCTGTTTCTTGGCTACTGTGAGGTGAACAGCTTTCCTTCACCAAGTCCTTCCACTGTAACGATTTTGCTTCATCTCAGACTGAAAGCACTTGAACTGGTTGACTGACCATGGACCGAAACCTCTGAAGCATTGAGCCAGAATAAATCTTTCCTTCTTTAAGTTGTTTTTCCCAGGTATTTTATCATAGTGATGGAAAGCTTATTAACACAATGACTAATCTCATTCATGAGGTTCTGCCCTCTTTACGTTATCACCTCCCCAAATGCCCCACCTTCTAATACCATCATTTTGGGAGTAAGGATTTCACCATAGGAATTTTTCAGAGACATAAACATTCAGATCATTTTGCAATACGAAATGAATACAGCTGCTATTTCCACTGAGAATTTTAAAAATACTTTAATCTCATTAGTAGGTTTAGGTATGATGTGGGCTTTTTAGATATAATGATGATTGCTGACATACCTTAGAAAGTCTTGTCCCTCACAGTATTTTTCCAAAATTAAACAATATTTGGGTTGATCTGTTCTGTCTCTCCTTCAGTTTTACTTGCTTATTGCCAATTCAAGATAGTGCATCAAGGTGCAGTCCATGGCCACAGGAAACAATGAAGTTAACTAGCTACACAGAACCCAAACCCACCCCCACTTTACTAGTTCAGACATTCACTGCACCTCCTAATCCGCTGCAAGAAGAGTGATAAGAGGCAGAGCAAACACTTAAAGGACTTCTTGAGTATGTTTTCTTTGGAGGAAATCTTGGAACATATTTTCTAAAGAAAAAAAATCCTTTAAAAAATATCTTAACTAAAACCCCAAGATATAAAACAAATGCAAATTGTGAATATGTTCCTTGAGCCATTTAGATCTTCAGTGGAGAGATGACTTCAGAGTTTCTAGAATTTTTAAAGCAAATCCATGGAGGTATAGAGTAGGGGAAAAGAGGGAGTTTGTGTTAAACACCTGCTCTAGAGTAGCACTAACAGTGGTCATCTTTGAGTATGCCCAGGAGTTGTGTTAAAAACTTTATATTTAAGGTCTCATTTAATCCTCACTACAGTGCTAGAAGGCAGCTGAGGAAACCAAGACATGAAAAAGTTAGGTGATTTACTCAAGATCACAAGGGACAGGGTCTGTCTTAAGATCAGCATCTTTGCATTATTGATACCTGTGTTTTTAAATTAATATGATATGATAAAAAAGTCCTAATTTAGATCCAGTATATAAGGAAATGACTAGCTGACACTAACATTAGCATTTTTTATAATTAAAGCACTTATTTTGTTGGGAGAAAAGAACCAGGACCAGAAAGCCACAGATGTAGGTGGAGAAGGTAGATTAAGACGGTGCTTCTCCAACTTTGGTGTCCATATAATTGCCTGGGGATCTGGCTAGAAAATGCAAATGCTGATTCTGATTAATCTGGCTTAGGGTAAGCCTCAGATTCTGCATTTCTAACCAGTTTCCAGGTGATGTTGATGCTACGTGGAAGATGCTTTTGAATGGAAAAAACCTTCAAAAACCATAGTGTAACTTTCATTATTTTTTCAAATACTCATAATAAGTACCACATGTTCAGGACCATGGTGCTCATGTTGCTGGGCATGCTCATGTGATCCTCTGTTGTTTTACCATTTAGCAGCCCTGTCACTTCTTGGAGCACCACTATCCTGAATTTACTTGTGGTAACAAACCTGCCCAACATCAGCTCCTGTGAAACTGAGTTCTTCTTACTCAGGACTCCAAGAGTAGAACACTTGACTTAGGCTAAACCTATCAGCAAGTGGAGTGATAGGCAACAGAAGAGTCAAGTCGATATGAGCCACCCAATCACAATTGTTTCTTCCTCTTTTTCTTTTTCCTGAGTCAAAGAGAATGTTAATCTTACTTTGCAATTCTCTTGGAGTTGCAAAAGGTCTAGAGCTGCCACAATCATTCTGCGGCTTATGAAAGAATGAAGTCAGTAAACAAAAGGGCGCAGAATTGAACAAAGAGACAAAGGATGGTGGATCCCAGAGTCAGCAATTTTACCCCTCCAAAGAACTACACCTGGAGCCAGAATCACCCCTTGTTTCCAGTCTAAAGAAAGAACAAGTGGGGCAATTCTGGTGGGATGAGTCTCTCTTTCTTAAAGAGCTTAGGGGTACATTTCATTACTCTGATCACTAGAATCCTTCAGCCACTTCATGTGCTATCCATGATCTTAAAACTTCTTAGATGGTAACATTTCCCTACAGGAGGGCACAATTTCCTTCCTACCCCATGCATGCCTGTTAGAATAGAGAGCACATGGGGACTGACATCTGATTGGTTGTTGACAGCTCTTGATGAAGAATGACTTACAGTTTACATTTCAGTTCATCAGGGGGATATTATTGTAGTAACCACCACCCATTTATCTCATCTATAAATTTCCTTCTCCTCTTGAAAGCAAATACCGTTCTTTAGGAGGACTTGATGCTGCACATGAGAATGTTGCAGTCTTTCTAGAAAGTTCTCATCCCACCTCAGCACTCTGACTTCTACTACTCAAACAACCCATTCTCTGGCCTTTTTCACAAATTATCTCTTTTTTAATTTTTTTAAAGAGAGAAAGAGAGAATGTCAATTTTAATTTAGCTTTTCATGTGGCTTTCTTTGCTCCGAGACTTCATTGTATATATAGTGCTGCGGTTTGAATTTGCGTACTCATGCATGCCACACAAGTGCTGTAACCATTGAGGCACCACTCCAGTCCCACAAATTACCTCTTAACATCAACTCTACTTATAATTACTATTTGTCCCCAATAATGTATATGGACTTGGTACTGTATTAAGATATACTTGCATAATGTTTTATCAATTATCTTAACTTTTATGGACTTAACAAGATATTCTGGAGATGGACAGCTTTCTGTGGTATTTACCTTGTATTCCCCTTTCCTTTCATGCTCAATTTATTAACAGGATTGATCCCCTGAAATACAAAACATAAAATATATAGTGATTAAGAAGAAAAATTGAAAATTTTCTGATAGAATTCAAATTCTAGTCATTTATTGGCTGTATGACCTAGGGTATATAATTTAGCCTCTGTTTCTTCACCTGTACAAAGGAAACAACTTCAGTACCTACAATATAGAATCATCCTGAGAATGAAAGAAATAAAAGTTTAACATAATAACTGATTTGTGATCATTGCTTAATAAATTCTATTGTTGATAATGTTCTTTTATTATTAGTTGAATATGGACTTACAATTGAAGGGGAATCATTTTCAAGCAATCAAGAATAAATGTATATTTACATAGCTAGCCATGTCATGGTTGCCCCCTTGGGTTCCCCATGGATAGTGTTCTATAACTGACACTCATCTAGCTTTAAAGATCATCAAGGATGATCTACTTCTTTAGTGACTGTCAACCCTTGAAAAGCAGAGAAATTCCAAAATAAATTTTATGTTTTGGGAGTGTAGCTCGGTGGTAGAACACTTGCCTAGCATGTGCAAGGCCCTGGATTCTAGCCCAGTCACTGAAATAAATACGTAAAATAAATTTTAAATGCTTCCCATCAAAGATGTTTCTTATTCTTTCATATTCTTTATATATATTTGTGTATATGTAGGTACACAACCATATGTACATTTTTTAAGATAAAAGTTGAAAGCTAGCCACCGTATAGACTTGGTTCAAATAAATAATAGCAGTGAAACATTCTTGTGCAAAGAAAAAAGTTTGGCATGCATGAAGTTTGAGGTGAGACAACATTACCCATTTACTTGTTGTTACATTATTTTTTTTTTAAGAGAGAGGGACAGTGAGAAAGAGAGAGAGAAAAAAAAAGAGAATCAATTTTATTTAGTTTTTCACGTGGCTTTCATTGCTCTGAGACTTCATTGTGTACATGGTGCTGGGGTTTGAACTCGTGTCTTTGCGCACACCAAGCAAGCACCGGAACTGCTGAGCCACCTCTCCAGCCCTACTTGTCATTACATTATAGTTAAGGATCATACTTTATACTTTCATCACTTACTGAGCACATCATTTTATTCTCCCTACTAAATGTGTGAAGTCAGAATAGCAAGTACTAGTTTTGCTGATTTTCACAGATGAAGAAACTGACCTAGAGAGGAGCTTGCCTAAGGTTCAGCGTAAATGGCAGGGAACGGGCAATGCCAGTTCACTGTCCTTGTCCCCAGCCACCTGTGGCTCTTCCAGAGTCTGGCATTCTTGTTCACAATGCTTTCATAGTTTGATTTGCTAAGTTTTCTACCATTGCTATAAGATTTAAACTAATTGATGAGCCGGAGCAGTGGCTCGGTGGTTATGGCACTTGCCTTGCATGTGTGAGTGTGTGGATTTGAACCCTAGCACCATGTGCCCAACTAATTGTCAGAGCAACGAAACCATATGAAAAACTAAATAAATATCTCTCATCTGTGGAAGCTAGAATACATCGAGAAGCAGTATGTTAGATGGCTAGGCTAATAATAACCTCAAATTGTATGGTTCTTAACGCAACAGGGGGATGATTGCCTAGGGTACCTGGAGGCGTAGGGTGGGGGACAGGGTG
>PVKS010005600.1:0-83959 GCA_004027875.1 Aplodontia rufa | reverse complement strand
AAACTAAATAAAGTTGTTTCTCTCTTTCTGTGTCTCTCTCACTGTCCCTCTCTCTTTATAAAAAAAAAATTCAGGGGCTGGAGCGGTGGCTCAGCGGTTTCGGAGCTTGCCTTGTAAGCTTGAGGACCCGGGTTCAAACCCCAGCACCACGTACACAACTGAGTGTTGGAGCAACTAAGGCCATGTGAAAAACTAAATAAAGTTGTTTCTCTCTTTCTCTCTCTCTCTCACTGTCCCTCTTTCTTTAAAAAAAAAAAATTCAATGGGAGGGCTGGAATGTAAAGTTGAGAAAATTCAGGTGGGGGAAAGGAGGGAGCTAAAGACAAGAACAATGGGAGAGGAAATCAGAACATCGGAGAGCAGTCTAGAGGCCCGCTAATCTACTAATAGCAATTCCAGAAAGACAGAACAATAACAAAACTGCAGGTAAGAAATTGCCAAAGAATAAGACAAGAATATTTTCTGCAGCTAAAGAATATGCACCTCCCAGATTGAAAGGGCCACTCACTGCCCATTGCCCAGCACAGGGGAAAGTGCCATAACTGAGGCACATCAAACTTAGACAAAAGAGAGAGAGTCTGGTTCTGTACCCACCTACTTCCATTTGCCTTGCTCTCCAGAGACAACCCTTTCAGCCCTTTCATCTACTGCATCAGTATTTCTAAGATGCTTACATTACTGTCTCTTGATTCATCAATTTTAAGCATTAACTACTGGCTTTTATTATAGTGAGGATTTTAGGTCATGGATCCACCTCCATTTCCATTCCTTCCTAGTAGAATCACATTGTAATTTTCCATAAAATTGGCAGTGGTTTCCCACTTACGAATATAGAAATAATCATCATTCTGAGACAAGTTGCATGCTATCATTTTATTTCCTTCCTTGTATGACTTTTTGATTTTCCTGGACTTAATAGCTGCCTCAAGTTTTCATTTTGTCTTTTTAATGACTTTATTAAGAAATTAAAATACGAATACTATTGCACATGTGTGTGATTTTTTTAAATTAAAATATTTTATAAAAGGAAAAATAGGAAGAGAGAGAGAAGGAGGAAAAGAAGAAATGGAAAGGCAGGAAAAGAGAAAGTAGGAGAAAAGAGCCATGTATTAAAGGAACCAAATACAACATATAACCTTGTTAAGGTTCTAATTGAAAGAAGTCAATCGTCAAAAGAGCAAGAAAAAAATTATGAGAAAATGGGGGATATTTGGTCACTATAGAATATGTTATGACACACGGGAATTTCTTCTTCCTTATGTTTCAGAAATAGATGACCGCCCGGAATTCATTTCAAACCATCCAGGTTGGTGTTAAATTGATCACTGCTGAAGCTGGGTGAGGGTTCAAGTTCTCTCTACCCAGTGTGGGTTTTAACTTTGATCATAAGTGTTTGAAATTCAGATTTTATCAACAAATAGTAAGTCACTCCCAAATGATATTCTCCTAAAAGGTGGGGATACCAGTCCTAAAAGCTGTCTTGACCTTCCCTGTGTGGATGTGGGTTCCTCGGCTCCTGTCCCTCACCAGGCAAGGAACACGCTCCTGTAGACAAAGGCTGCTGGCCTGGTCCTGGATTTGGGGCCGGCGCCCTGATAGGTCTTCAAAGCAGGTAGGTCTTGCCCATTTCACAGCCCACTGAGAATTCACAGCTCTCTAATTGTGAACCACACATGAACCTCTTTCGGCTGGGGAGTTCATTTATGCTTGGCAGAGGCAACGTCTCATTTCAAAGCGGGGAAACGAAGACTTTAAAAGACTTAAAACCCAACTCCAAAAGCTCCGTGGACATCAAATAGCTTTTTTGAAACAAGGTTTTGATGAGTTAAGAGCAAATGAATTGGAAACATATGGATTAAATTCCCTGTTAAGATCCACATGGGCTTAAAAAGTGAAGGGGAGAGGGGCTTGGCAAATATCCTTTTGGTTTTATCAAAGCCCAGGCATTTTTAAAAAGCGAAAGAGGGTCAGCGCATCCAAAGAGCAGCTGATCTCACATAGCACCCTTAGCAGGGCTAGGAAGGTCCCACGACCACGTTCAGAACGCCACTCCATCCGGCCAAGCCCAGGCCTCTGTTCAAAGACGCCAAAGCCACCAGCTGAGAGCACCAGCTAAGGGTGCGAACCTGCTGCTGTTCTTTGTAGCCACCCCTGTTCCTGAGGGCACATGACTGCCTCGAAGTGGCAGTGTTTCCACGTGGCTCTGGTCCCCACTCCACCCAGACATTCTGCAGGACTCTGCCTGCAGCCGTCGGTGGGAAACCAAAGGAGCGCACATGGAAAGAAGGCGGCACAGTCACAGCTTTGTGTGCTGGGACTCTGAACCAAAACCACGTGGGCATGTGTCCTTTTAGGATCAAAGTCTGGGCACTGGAAGGACCTCCAAGGCCAGGCATGTCCCATGGAGCTCAACCCCAGAGTGTTGGAACTGAGCAGATTGTGGCCATCGCGGAGGCCGGCTCCAGTTTTAGTACAAGGAGAAAGTTGAGCCTAGAGAGCGCGGCGACCTTGTCACCCACCAGGGCAAGCAGCCTCGGTGTCGGGTGCTGCGTTTCAAGGTTCCAAATTCCCAGGCCACTCATGGGCTACACATCAAGATTCTTGTTGCTCAGCTCCAGGGCAGCATTCTAGAACATGACTCAGAACGCTTGTGGGTGGTGCCCCTGATGCACTTGTGACCACCTTTCCAGAACAAATAGCAGTTCCCAACCTCGCCCTGCCCGTGCTACCGGGTGCAATGCCTGTTCCATCTGTGCTCACTGAGGCCTGCTGCAGACGGATGGGAACAGGGGTAGTGAACAGATTCAGCACCACCCGCCTGGGTCTGCCTCCCAGCCTGACGACTAGAGCCATGTGACACTGGACAAGCCACCTAGCCTCTCTGGGGCCTCTTTGGCTCGTCTGAGAACTGAGTCACAGTGGCTTCCATCTCAGAGAGGGGTTGGAGGGCTGTCACGAGTCTGTACATGCGAGGCACAGAGTGCCCAAGCGGTGCTTGCTGCTGTGATTATGATGTGCCCATCATGGCAGATCAATGACCTCATCCCATGTAATGCTCACACCGCCTCAGGGTCATCAGTCCCATTTGTGGGATGAGAAACCCGAGGCTCCAGGAGGTTGAATGACTCGCTAACCTGCAGCAAAGCCAGATTTCAACCCAGATAGGGCTGGCTCTGGAGCCACCTCATCCGCAGAAGGTGCCTCTTCTTGATGGTGCACAATCTGGCACACAGGATGGCTTTGGGTCTGCTCAGCCCCTCCCCTGGCGCTCAGTACAGCACCAAAAGCCAGGTGCTGACCAAATCCAGAGTGTCGCTGGGTTCCTGTTAGCTGGGTGTAGGGATGGGAGTCCAAAGTCCTGTTCTGAGCTCATCCCGGCTCTGCCAACCGTCCAGCCAGGTTACCTTGAGCTGAGCGAGCCTCAGTTCCCTCATCTGCAAGATAAGACTGACATGGGCACTTACATCACGGGGCTGGGTAAAACAAGTAACAGAACAGCCAGGCGGCGCTGGCTTGGCAGGGCTCCCGGCATGTGCTAATTGCCTGGTAATTGTGGGTGCTCAAGACCACGCTGTCATGTGCCCCGCAGCTTCCTCCAGAAGTAGGAAAAGTCTCCACAACACTGAGGCTTCCAGCAGAGTCCCCTTCCATAGCCCATCCCCAGTGACTCCCAGGTGGCTGGCTCCGGCCACACCAGGACCTGTCCTCTTGGAGGCACAGTGATCCAAAGAAAACTGGCTTCTGTCCCTGTTTCCCCACTTGCATCTCTGAGTTTGTCTGCACGGGCGTGCCTGGCTTTGGCGTTGTTATGCCCACAGATGTGCGAGTGGCTGTGTCCAGTCATGCTTCCAGCGAGATCTGATACGGAAGGCATCACTGTAATTCTAAATGTCGCCAAGGACGGGCATAGTGTTTTCTGCCCAGTCGGATGGATGAGGGCCGAACCTCCCTCAACCTCGGTCATTTTGTCTGCAAAATGGAGCTCATACTACCTGCTTCTTGAGAGTGGTGCCAAGACTACAGTAAGTGAGAACAAGGTGTTCCCACCATAAGACTCCTCGCCCATCGCCCATCCAGCTACACACAGAAAGCCAAGAAACGGCAGGTTCAAGCCGTAAGCTCTAGGCGCAGGGATGAGTTCACCCCATGGGCTTGCTCAAGATGAAAAGAATCGCTTTGCTACGTCAAGATCACAAATCTATTGCATTTTTAAAATCCAAAGAGGGGGCCCAGGCCCTTTGAAGCCAACATAAATACAACTGTTTAACAGCTTGTTTTAACGATCCAAAGGGAACTGAGCTGTTTAAATGGATTCACATTGCCAGCAATCTCTTTTTGTTAGAAATCGGAATTTCACTTAGCTAAATGTCTTGTGGTCGCCCCCGCTTTGTTGCTTAGTAGGGTCGTCTTTCTGTGAGTTTTCTTTGGCTTCCCAATAGAAGAGTAACAGATTCCTTTTGAAGTTTTTTATTGATGAATGAGCCCCTATAAATAACCCTCCATGGCAGCCTCCCGATCTCTGAAGTTTACTCTGGAGTAATAGTAGCAGTGGGAACCAAGGGCAATTTCGGCAGCGCGTCATGAAATAGCTTAATGGGCTTCATGCTGTTTAACTTAATCTTTACAGATGTAAAAACAGAAATACAATTATTTTAACAACTATTATTACATATTGCTTTGCAAATGAAAACAGGGCTCAGGCAGCAGTGAGACACTGATGAGAGAGCTCTGGGGACAGTCACAGAGGAAGGGTGGGCGCTGGGAGCCAGCAAGGCCTCGCTGTGGGGACAGATGGGGCGTCGGTGACAGATACTCGTAATCCCCCAGAAAGCCTCTCTCGGCCACGAGCTCTGCCACACACGCAGCCACACACATGTCACAGCCATGTGGTCATCCGCAGTGAACCCTGGGCTGGTTTCGAGCGCAGCTCTGCGGTATGAATTATGGGGCCCGTGGAGAATTTCAGTTGCTGGGAACGGCAACCTCTTGTTCTTGAAGGAGTCGTCCTGTTTCTCACATCCTCCAGCTGCCACCGCCTCCTTGGTTCTGACCCATCCCCCAGCACCACAAACCAGTGTCGCCAGGGGAAGGGGCACAACTCACTGCAAAACCTATAAATCCAGCCTCTGAAGCTTGAAAGTTCTCTCTGTCCCTGGTGAGGTCCTGCAGAGGCAAAGGGAACCCCGTCCCCTCCGTGCTGTGCGAATGGAGCCCACATTGCCCTCCTCCCGTCTTCAGGGAGGGCCTAGGCTCTGGGCGCCAGGCTGGAGAATTGCTGTGGGTTCGCGTTTTTCTCATGGGCTGCTCCGCAGATTGGGAGCCGGAGCCCTCCACTCTTAACAATATAATTTCCAGCCTACAGGGACTTTGCTTCTTCCCCTGCCCCTTGGTGGGGTTCTCACCACTAAAACAAGAAGGTCATCTTAATTCCGAACCATTGAGAAATGACAGATTTGGGCAAAGAGAAGCCCAAGCTGTGCGAGCTCAGTGGGAGGCTATGGCTGTCTCCTGGCAGGCACAGACCTGCCCATCCAGGAGGCAGCAGCTTGGGACCACTATGGTTGCCATCCCAGAGTTGGGGGTGTCAACATACTTCCAGGACGGGCAGCTTAATCTGCCTATGTTGACCAATCAGATAAGCCACAGTGCATCCCCTCCAGAGCCCAGTGAGTAAGGGCGGAGAGTGTGTCCCCAGGGCAGGGTGCCCTGAAGCTGCCGGAGTGGGAGGAAGGTGCTTCCTAGGATGATGGGCCTTCCCAAAAGCAACTGCCATCCAGATGCTATCAGCCGCTCCAGCAGCGCAGCCTGGCACCCAGGAACTGAGGCCTGAGCCCGGCATCTCTGAGTGCCTGTCATGTGGCACACTAGGCTGGGCACCACAGGAAAGGAACATGTGCTTCCTGGAGCTTCTGGAACAGGTGGCCAGATGATGCGAAAGGGGTGCTAATGCACTGTGCCTGTGAGCTGCACAGCTGCGGGCTCTGAGAGAGTGGGGGGAGCAGCCCAAGAAGCCAGGCAGGGGCTACTCTGTGGGCCTCACCCCTGGGCGATGTGGCTCCTTGAAATCAAGACGTGTTTCAAGTGCAAGATACACACAGGGCTCCAAGACTCCGTACCACAAGACATGCAAGAATCTCATGAATTCTTTACATTCCAAGCTGAAAGGATAATATTTTGATTATTGGACGTTAAATCCATTAAATTGTTGAAATTAAATTCACCTGTATCTTTCTACTGTTTTTAGTGTGGCTACTAAAGATTGTTAAATTACTCTTATTTTGGCCTACTGGTGTAGAAGAAAAGAAGACACCTTGATTAAGAGGCATTATGGAGGGGCTGGAATGGTGGCTCAGTGGTTAAGGCACTTGCCTGGCATGTGCCAAGACCCAGGTTCGGACCCCAGCACCATGTACACAACGAAGTGTCCAAGCAACGAAAGCCACATGAAAAACTAAATAAATCTTAGCTTGAGAGTCCCAGAGTTTGTCAGATAGATCATGTGCCTGGCATGTGCAAGGCCTGGAGTTCAGTCCCCCTCACCCCAGGAAGAGGAAACCTCAGAGTCCCATTAACTTGTCACAAGGAGATGAGAAGGTGACAGAGTCATGGCTCATGTCATTGGCTCCACTCTTCTGGTGTCAAGAGGTCACAGAGATGAGACGAGATTTCTCAGACTTCAGTACTACAGGTTGAGGGGCCCTTAGCTGAAGTTCTTGGGACTAGAAGTGTTTTGTATTCTGGATTTTTTCAGGATTTAGAATATTTGTACGTGAGATATCTTGAGGATGAGACTCAAGCCTACACATGAAATTCATTGATTCCATGTGCACCTTACACACAGATAAAGATTACTTTACACAATGCTTTGAGAGGGTCTCCATTTTGACTTGAGTGCCGCACCCACAAGTCCAGGACCAGTGCAGAAGCTGACCTGCCACGTGCCTTCAGGACAAAGCCACCTGAGCATCTGTGTGTGCGGAGGTGGTAGGACACCTGGCTCTTGTAAGGATGCATAAAATTAAGTGAAATTTCTTTTGCAAAATAAGTCTCTTTTACCTATCTAGTTTTTATATCTTTGTATCAAAATAAAAAATTAAGTAAATCTATCTTCTGATTATTTCTTTCCACTGCAGGGCTGTCAATAATTAAAGTAAAAGCATTGTGACTTAAACAGCTCTTCATTCCCAGTGTTCTGTGTGTACATTGCACATAAATTGCAGAAATTCCTTTTGGTGATGGAGATAGTGATGGTGATGGTGGTGGTGGTGATGGTGGTGGTGGTGATGGTGGTGGTGATGATGGTGATGGTGGTGATGGTGATGGTGATGGTGGTGGTGGTGGTGATGGTGATGGTGGTGGTGATGATGGTGATGGTGATGGTGATGATGGTGATGGTGATGGTGGTGATGATGATGATGATGGTGATGGTGGTGATGATGATGATGGTGGTGGTGGTGATGATGATGATGATGGTGATGGTGGTGATGATGATGATGGTGGTGGTGATGGTGATGATGATGGTGATGGTGGTGATGGTGATGATGGTGGTGGTGGTGGTGATGGTGGTGGTGATGATGGTGATGATGATGGTGGTGGTGATGGTGATGATGATGGTGGTGGTGATGGTGATGATGGTGATGATGATGGTGGTGGTGGTCATGATGGTCATGATGGTGATGGTGGTGATGATGGTGATAATGATGGTGATGGTGATGATGGGGGTGATGGTGGTGGTGATGGTGATAGTGATGGTGTTGGTGATGGTGATGATGGCAGTGGTGGCAGTGATAAAGTAAAAAAACTACACACATATATGAAGGAAACACCAAAATACATTGAAAATATCGTCTAAACTATCTTGGAGGAAACTGGTTCCAAGCAATTACAGGATTACAAATTTGTTCTCTTGTAATGCTTTTTGAAAGTTACATACTTCTTGAGCGAAGACATAACTTCTACATGGTCTCAACGGAGGGTAACACTGAGATCATGAAGAGAGGCTATTCTGGTCAGACGTAAATTATATAGAGGGAAATAAAGAATAAGTGGTAAGCGACACCTTTGTGTCTAAAATCCACCCATGCCACCTGCACCTTGCTTCAGTAGCTCTCCTCTCTGGCCAGGGAATCAGCATAATGCCTAAGGAGCTTTGAGACACACACCTAGTCCCACCGCAGGCCACCTAACCCACAGCCTCTGAGCACCAGGCAAGGCAGTGACGGGAACCTCCTCTTGGAGGCGGGTGCGTGGGGTCATGCCCTGCGGACGTGTTCTGCTGCAGTGGAGGGCTCCAGAGGCACCCGGGATAGCAGGGAGCCTGGCAGCGCCCACCGTGCCCCACACCTCCCCTCCCCCACCCGCTGTACTTTCAAGATGGAGCCGGCAGTGGGAAAGTTTATTTATTCCCCCCAAACATTCCTGATTTGTAATGTACTTTCTAAAAATGTTCCAGCTGACCAAGCCCCTGCTATATTTAGCTGCATCATTTAAAAGAAATGTTCTTTACACTTTATAAGGCGGCCAGGAAACGCAAGGGTTTAAGAGAAAATCACTCCTCCTCTGGTTCCATTCTCCCCAGGAAGGGGACGAGGCTCCCCCATGGCCTATGAGAACAGCCTCAGTGCTGGGGGAAGAAACAAGAGTTTTATCCACTCTCCAGACCCCTGAGCTCACAGCAGCCCCACAGCCAGTCCTGGGAAGTGTCTTGCGTGCCTGGGCCGCCTGGGCTGAGTGAGGAGCGACGCGTGGGGGTTCTGCCCTGCAGCCTGGGCGAATCACCCGGCCCTCGCCCATAGTCTTCTTCTGTCCCCTGCGTCACCCCTGCCATGCATGGTGGCTTATTTTGCTTTTGGTTTTGTTTTCCAATAATCAGATCATCTCCAGAGACACCGCCGGCCGTTGGAAAGACCAACCAACAGCAGCCTGCTGGCACAGGACAGGGACGCCCAGGCCTCTGCTGCCCGAGAGCCACACAGCCACACAGCTGGCAGAGCTGCTGGTGCAGGCAGAGCCACAGGTGGGGGCACCTACCTCGTGTCCCTGTGTCCTGCATGTCATGTATTTACATACATCAATTAATTTCACTCCAACTGCGACCCAAGGCAGGAGGCACATTGCGCTCATTTTGTCAACCGTGGGGGGCCTTGTCACAGTGAGTGGATGCCCATCAATAAATTCACTGCTTATGACAGCGCCATGAGGCAGAGACTAATGCCCAGTGAATGGCCTCTCCCACACCCACTGGGCGATGCCCCATCCCTGGCAGGGAAGTACAAGCCCAGATACCTGGAGCAGCAAGAGCGTGAAAATGTCCCTTGCTGCACAGAGCGAGGTCAGGAGCCCAACCTAGAGGATCCCTCTCCAAGCGCGGGCACACATTCTAGAAGGCTAGAGTAGCACCATTCACACCCAGAAGGCTGCCAGCAAGAAACAACTTTGCTTTTTCGATGCTCGGCAAACTGAGACAAGGCATGCAGAGTCGCAAGTCCCTCCTGCAACTCAGCGGGTCCCTCCCAGGCCACAGAATGTGAGGGCAGAGAAGCAGGGGCAGGGGCAAGACCTTGCAGGTCAAGTCTACCCAAGAGGACCCTAGATTAGGGTCTGGAGCCACCTCCTCCAGGAAGTTTCCAGATGAGAGAACCCGTAGAATGCCGTGAGCAGCCGGTGCGCCTCAGACATGCCAGTCCTTGCTCTTGCACATCTGGGCAGCTGCAACCATACGGGCCCAAGGGAAGGACCCCTCCACCACTCACACACTGGTCCCTTCTCAGCCCATCTTCCCCATCAGGATGACTCCTAGCTGTCCTTCTGACAGGTGTCAGTTAATCCGCAGTGTCGGCATGAGGCTGGAAAGTGGGTACTGCTCTGGGCTCCTTCCTGCTCTGACTCCTGGCCGGGGTGGCAGAGAGGGGTGCAGTCAGAGCAGCCCTCACTCTTGCTGGCACCTGGTGGTTCCCTGCTCCTCCCCCCACACCCCATAAATGGTCCCTGCACCTTGGTCTAGACTAGGTGAGCTTCCATTCCCTGCTAGAACACTCATTGTCACACCCAGTAGATAAGAGGTTACACGGACTCCTTGCCCCATGGCCTCCCTTCCTCCTCCTGCCCCACACCAGGAGAAACAAAGACACCTGAGTTGACTGCATACCCCCAGATTCCAATGCACCCCCATAGTACAGATTCTGAGCTCAAATTCTCAAGTCCACATTGGCCTGAGGCACACTCTGATTCGCCCAGCACCGTTAGCGTTTGGGTGCCATTTGAAGGGACAGACTCCCCACCACCATCGCCCAGCCCAGGCCCCACCACTTTCTCTCTCTCCATTTTTTTTCTTTTTGGCAGTGCTGGGGATCGAACCCAGGGCCTCACACATGCCAGGTCAGGGAGGCAAAGTTGTCTATGGACTTCTCCAGGTCACTGTGTGCATCCAAGCAGAACCAGGCCCTCGGAACTCTGGACAAGCACCAGCGGAGTAGAGAGCGTGCCATGCGACTATTCAGGTCATATCTTTAAACTACTTAAAAAAGTAGAAGAATTCACTTCCCATCAAGCTCCGCTGTTTGTTCTTAATAATAAACTCTGCTTGTTATAGTTTGTATTTTCCACTCTGAAAAAGCCTTCGCTTCACAGAAGCAAGAATCCAGCCTCCACGATGTTGGCAGGGCACAAAACCACGGTTCTCTCTGGATTCTTCTCACTCACAGGTGCAGCTGGCTGCTGCGATTATCCCTGACTTCTGTGACACAGCAACAGCCTCATGTGGGCATGTGGGCTCTGGCTCTCGGCTGTAAAGTAACCACACGTGGCTAATTCTTTAACCCACCCAGGATTACACACCAAACACCCCGTGAAACAGTGGCAGTCGCGTGCGGCTGCACGTTGGGGAGTATGGCAGCTCTGAAGAGGTCTACGCGGCTGTGTCCTGGTTCTAAACCATCCCAGGGTGTGTTGGGAGCTTCTGTGAGAGCCGGCAAATATTCAGTGCCAGAGGAAGCAAGAGGCCTCTTCAGAGTTCTCCATCCTCGTAAAAACTGTGGCGGCCAAGTCCTCAGAGGGGGTTCATTTCCCCAGATTCCTTTATACAATCTTTGTTAGTTTCATTACAATACTGCAAATAAATAAACTGTCCCTAGCTTGAACTATATAGAAAAGCAAAACTGTAGAAAGCTATATAGAAAAATGAAGTCTTTCAAATAATGTCAGTGATTAATATGAAAGGACCTAACAACTCCCATTCAGAAAGGATGGATTTCTGGGTATTTACATCCTTAATATATACGCTTACGTATATGCATACACACACTCTCACATATGTATAGACCCATAACATGCAGGTATATCTAGGGCAACACGCTCATAACATGTTGCATGAAAGCAGAGCAGAAAGCTTGCTTCTGATTTTCCCTAAATGGAGCTAAGATTCTATTTCAATTAAAAATAGAGACCATTTTTTTTTGTCTCATTGATCCATAATTTGGAGCATTAGAACAACTGTTTGGATCACTAAGGCCCAAACTCCCTCTTTTACTTCAGTAGGAAGAAATATGCACAGTTAATACACATCAACTGCAAATCCCCCACCATCCACTTCCCTTAGCATTTCTGAACCTGGAGATAGAATTGCCCTTCATTATATGTGAACATGCAAAGTAGATGCACACACTTGCTTTTCTCGAGGCCTCAAAAAGAATGTTCATTAAATACTTTGAATTTTAAGTCCATCTTTTCCAAATAGCAGTATTAAATTAGTTGCTTCTTGAAAAAAATAGCTGTACAAATGAAGAAAACCAAGACAGCATATCAAACAAAAAAAATTAAAATCATCCAATATAGGCACAGTCTTCACCTTCCCTTCTGGTATCCAGGCTGCGCCGGGCACTGTGGCTCCCCAGACCCCCACAGCCTTCTCCCCTTCTGGAGCCAGAGCCTCCTGATGGCTCTCAACTATAACTCCAGCCTTCTCCTACCTATGAGTTTGTTTATCACCTCTCCCCCAATAATCCACTGAACCAGGCAGTGAGAAGTTAATGTAAAAACAACTTTATTCACAGAGGCTGAGAGTACGGGATAACAAGATCTCCAATGACAGCCCACCAAGCTGTACGTTCATCACAGCCTGACCGCACCCATGGGCCTCAGCAGAGCTCTTCCAGCCAGGGACTGCAGCTCACCAAGGCTTCAGGCCAGCCTGGGTAGAACCCCATCCTGGAAGTGCTTATGGGTCATAAGTGCCTGGTTCCATAAGGCTGTAGGAATGAATTTTCAGAAAGCCCACTCTGTACCTCCAGTTAGAAATGTGTGACACTTGCCTGAAACATCCTGTGGAACAGAAGTCCTCCTGACCTAAAGTTCATAATCATTTTTACACAAGTCCTGGGAAATATATTAGAAAGTTATTTTGAGGCCCCCTCTCAGCCCACCTCCAAGAACTCACGGTTCTTTGTGTCTTTCCTACACTAGATAAAACACAAGTTCCTTGGAAGTTCAGGAAATCCAGTTTCAGAACATGCAAGGTAGCCCAAATGGAGATGTGAGGGGCTCTGGGAGGATCCCCCCAAAGTTGCAAGCTCACTAGATCTTTGCTGCTGCAGACCCAGCTGCCCACCAGGCCTCCAATCGCCTCTTTAAGGTGTTTATTCAAAGTCAGCCTCTAGGCCTGCCTGCCAGGGACTTGCAGGGAGGCTCCCAGCTGCAGGCTGGTAATGCCCCAGGCTGCGGGTGTCTGAGAGGACTCTCCCCCAGGCTCCACTGTGTTCTCAGGGGCCAGAGAAACACCCTTCCACAGATACCAGCCCCTGTTCTTGCTCTTCCCAAATTAACCCAGATCTCCCGCTATCAGCTCTGTTTGCTTCCCTCAGCTTTTTTGAGTAAATGTAGTCCTTCATTACATGATTCTGGAAAATGTAGCAAAAACCAAACTCAGATCTTGAGAAAGAACAGGAAATAAAAAATCTTACATTGTCAGAGGCATATTCCACCCTCCACACCCTCCCCTGACCACTTGAAATCTTTCAATGCCTTAAAAACAAAAGCAAAAGGACAGTGGCTATGCTGAATTACAGACCCCGCAGACAGAGTGCATTAATGAGCCATCTTGAGGCAAGAAACGCTATATTACACAGGACACACCTTAATAGAAGCTTTTAATCCTAAGGGAAGAAAGTCAAGTGTTTAGGCCAAAAATAAAGCACGGTCCTTTCACGGTCTAGACAGAAATTACAAGAAGAATTCTCTATTTAAAATAAAAGTGTTACTGCTCTCAGGGCCTTCTTGGCTTCCACCTTAACCTTGGTTGTAAATGCTAACCAGGCCTACATTTCCAAAATGACCCCAAAGAATAGGCATCACCTCTGAGCCCCAAAACTGAACTTTTGTGACAAACCCATTTGAGAACTGCCTCCTCCAGGCTCAAAGTCAAGGTCAGGGCCACCAAGGACCTGCAAGGATGGTATGTTGATCTACGACCTGAAAATCCTGTGTTCAGGTGGTCAGCAGGCCCATGGCTTGCCCAGGACACCCAGGGCCTGTGGTGAGCAGCGGAGGATTGTCATCAGGTGGACCTAAGGGCAAGGAATTCTGTAAAGGGTCCGCAATGCTCAAGTCCCCCACAGGGACAGTTCTTCTAAATCTCTGAAGCAGTTCCCTTGTTGCTGGATAAATCCACTTCGGAGGAGTTGGTGAGTGCGCCCACCTGTGCACAGAAGTTGGTAAGGCTGCCCAGAACCCTCATATCTACCCAAGAAAAGATCTTTTTAAAAAGAATGCGCCTCTCCCCTGACGGTGGGACCGAGGCACACAGGAGGCTCAGACCAGAGCAAGGGAAAGAAGCACTGTTTGGTTTACTGGAACTGAAGCACAGCTTCGGGGAGCTGCAGGGGGAAATAGGAGAGGAAAGGGATCCCCAGCTGGTAAAAGCCGCCCTGGACGTGCGGGTCGAGCATCAGCGAGGCGTTGAAAGGTGGACGCAGACTGGAGGAGGCGGCCAGAAGTGAGGCGCCCAGACCGCTGCCAGGCCCCGGCTTGGCGCCCCCCAGGACCTCGCCCCCTCCAGCCGGTTTCTGGCCCTGCCTCCCCGCCAGGATGCTGTCGATGCTGAAGCTCTTGGACTTGGAGATTTTCGGAGAGCTGCGGGAGGCGGGACGCGGAGGGGACCTTGGGCCATCCACCAAAGGTGCTGGCTGGCTGGCCGCCACTGCGGAGCCCTGGCCAGCCTCGCCTGCGTCCTCGTCTGGGGACCCGGGCCCCAGCCAGCGGAGGGGCGCCTGCGGAGAGGAGCCTTCCCTGGGGGGCGAGGGGCGTGTGGGCGCTCCCTCGTGACAGGAGCTCGCGGGGCCCGGGCGAGCTGCCCCGCTGGCCGCCCCGGACCGCGCCTCCGAGCCGCGCTCCTGCAGCTCCGCGCGAGCGCGCTTGGCCTCGGGGGCCCCTGCGCCTGGCTTGGGCTTCCTCTTCCGGCGCCGGTAGTTGCCATTCTCGAACATATCCAGGCAGCGCGGGTCCAGCGTCCAGTAGCTGCCCTTGCCCGGCCGCCCCTTCTCGCGGGGCACCTTGACGAAGCAGTCGTTGAGCGAGAGGTTGTGGCGGATGCTGTTCTGCCAGCCCTGCCGGTTGTCGTGGTAGAAGGGGAAGCGGTCCATGATGAACTGGTAGATGCCGTTGAGCGTGACCCTCTGCTCAGGCGCGTCCTGGATCGCCATGGCTATGAGCGCGATGTAGCTGTACGGTGGCTTCTGGGGCGGCTCGGCTCGGCCCGAGGCGGCCAACGCGGCCGCGGGAGCGAAGGCCAGCGGCAGCCCGGGTCTCTCCGCGCCGTACAGATAGAGCATGGGCGGAGTGGCAAGAGCGGGCAGACGGGGACTGAAGAGGTGACTCATGGCGAGCGAGAGCCGCCGGCGCTGCGCTCGTGATGGGCAGGCGACCCCCAGGCTTACGGACTGCGCCCCGCGCCACAAGGGCCCTCACGGGGAGCGTCTGCCCTCCGCTCTGCCGCTCTCCCTGGCCGCTCCGCGCTCTGTCCCTTCTTCATGGCTTTAAAAATGTTAAATAATTGTTGTAAGTTTGCTATTATATGTTGACTTAGCGCTGGAAAATAAATTGTCTATGATAAACAGTCGTTGTGTTCTCAGCCCACCCACATTAATTAAAATTTCAGTGCTGAAAACTCCAAGCTTTTCCCTCCACGTGTCTTTTTGAGACCAGCCAATCGGTTTCGGGGCTATTCCTTCATTTGTTTATAGAATTAGTCTGTTGATAAGTCCGCCCACCCAAGTTGAATCAAGCTGTGTTTATTTGGAAAAATTTCCGGGCACCCAATATATAAACGCACTGATCTGATGTTTGAAATATCACGTCCACCCCTTGACGCTGCAAGCACACTCAGTCAGTGAGGCAGGATGTGGACGGGTGGCTCGAAGCCGGTCTGCTGGGCCAGGAAGGTGGGATGGGGCTGGGGGTGGGGAAGCACTAGGGTGGGTTTTACTGCTGGTCTGGGGGTGCCCCCATAACCCTGAACCTTCCTCAGAAGCGCTTGTCTTCTGCCCGACTTGATAGGAGATGTAGAGATAGCCATGTCCAAAGTGCTTCCTGCAGCCTTGACCAAAGTCTTTTGGGGGGTAGGGTCTCCTCTAAGAGGTTTGGGGTCTGATGGGAGGCACAGCCCTCCCTGGAGAGATGCTGGGCACACATGGATGGGAGGCAGGCACTCCCTAAGTGCTGAGTACCCCCTCCAAGAGGAGTAGACCCCAGGAACCAGCTTCTCTGGGAAAGAAGTCAGAGTTAGAACAGAAGAGGGCACAGGGTACCTGGAGGAAGGCTTCAAAATAACACTGTTGGGAGAGGTGGGGGCAACACTAGGGTCTTTGGGGAGGCTGAGGTTGCAAGCAAGGAACACCATAAAGGGGAATTTGGCAGCAGTTGTGGATGCGGGTCTTTTGCTTTGTATCCTGTGCTTTCCTGTTTACAACAAGGAGGGGGTTATAACAACTTTACAAGTGCGTGCAGCTGGCCGGTGATTACATTAACCATTTGGGAAGCCGGCTTGCTCCCCCAACCACCACCACCCTGGGGTGTTCGCAGCCCTTCTCCTGTCTCATTTTACATTTAGACCCTCATACTTTGAATCAAAACTCCTGAATGATACCAATTCCAAAAGAGTCCTTTCTTGCCCAGTCCAAGTTGGGGTAGCGGTGGGGGCATGTAGCGTGACCAGGTCCTGTTTATGATCTCTGCTGAGTACTCTTTTAAAGGAAAAAGAAAACACTGGGGATAACTGAATTAGCTTTTCATTGAGTAAACCGTAGGGCGGTGCCAAAGAGAAAAGGGAGGCGGCGGCAGGTGGACTTAGAAAGAGCCACTGGCCTGCACCGCCGGAGGGGGGCGCGACACTGCGTACCAATGTGGAAGGAGCGTCTGCTGCTGCCGCTGTCAGGAAGAAACACCTGGCTGGGGACTGGTAGTCACCAGCTCGCGAGGAAGCATCCCACTCCGAAAGGAGGAACCCGGAAAGTAACCCACGTGTTTGAGGTTTCCGGATACCCGACGTCTGGAGCACAAAGACTGCAGTGGAGCGGGTAAGTTTGAAATACCAAAAACAAAGTCACGGTCACGGTCGCAAAAACCGGTTTAGGTGCAGGCCCCGGTTTAGGGACTAGACCCTGGGACACCTCCAGTTCTCCCTGGGTGGCGACATTTCTAACGTAGGCCAAGCCTGCACTTGGGGTGGCGCTCTAGATAAGAGGGGGCGGGGCGTTGTCCTCCCTCTCACGGCATCCCTTTCAATCCTGGAGGAAAAAAAGACCCTCCAAGTCCGCGCCTTTGCAAGCCCCGGGTCACCCTGCCTCTGCGGATCTGCGAGAGCACAGTAAGCCCAAGTTTGGACGAACCCAGCTCCCGGGTTCCACCTCTGCGCGGCTCTGACAGACCCAGACCAAGAGAAAAACCAGTGTCGCGACGCACCCCCCTCCCTCACCTCTGCAACTCGCAACCCTCCTGGAGCTCCCCCGGCACCCGAAGTCCAGCACGCACATCCCTGATTCTCTCGAAATGCGTGCTGTCCAGGCGCGTCTTCCAAACTCCAAGGCAAATCCGAGCTGGAATCCGTGAACTAATAAACACCGCCCAATTTGGGCGCTGGCCGAACGCGGGCGGAGACACGCACGGCGGGTGGGCGGGTACAGATAGTAAAGGGGGGAAAATCCCCGCGGTCTGAGCTCCGCTCTCAGTTCGCAGCCGCACGCCCAGCCCCGCGCCTTTGAGGAGCTCTGCAAAGCCTCGGAGAGGTTCCGGAGTCCTAGAACCCCAGAACGCCCGCAGCGCGCCCAGCCCGGCTCCCGCGCGGGCACAGATCCTGGGTTTTCAGGTGAAGAGTTTGTAACTTGAGCCCAGGTGGGGCGGCAGTTTGGAGGAACCTGGCTCTGGGGCACTTTTGCACATTTCCGGGGAGTGCGAGGCTCAAGGCCCCAGCGTCCAAGAGCGGATGCGCCCTCGTGCGGAAGCTCTGTTGGCTGAGGACGTAGCCCAGGCCGGCCGGGTGGAAGACAGCGGGAAGGGTCCCAGAGAGCCAGGCGGGGACACAAAAGTCCTTACAGGTTCTTAAGTCTTCAAATCCCAGACAAGGGCGTCATCCAAGTCAGTTGGTGAGAGCCACATCCCGGGCTGGAGGAAACCCTGAGACCTCCACCTGACCGATGCTGCGCCGGAAGGCTTGACCTTCCAACTCACTTGCAGAAACTGGGTTCAGCTGCAACCAGGGCAGAAGCAACAGTCCCCGGACGGAGCAGAAATGCGCTCCTCCGGAGGCTGATTGGAGCCCAGGCACTGGGGAGGAAGAGAGGCCTTTTGGAAAAAGGGGTGAGATAGGGGCTTCACCCACTGCCCCTCTAGCACCCTTCCCCTGACCAAGCAAGGGAGCAGACATCCAAGTTAAGGGTCATCTACTTGGTCTTTTCCTCTTCTAAGTGTGAGGCCAGTTAATAAGATTACACACACACACACACACACACACACGCACGAATATATCACTATATATATATATATATATACATATCACTATAATGACTTGTATAGGATTCCACCCTATGTGTGTGCAATGTGCTTCAAAAGAGAGGGGTGAGAAGTCACAGGGACCAGCCCAGTCACCTTTCTGAGGGCCAAAAAAACATTGGGGACAAAGAGGATAACAACAGTCTTAATAAATGCAATTGAGCACCCATGTGCTGGCATCATTCCAACTTCTTGTGTGAAGTCATTCCATCCCCACAGCAACTCCCAGAAGTAGACATTTTTGTCATTCCCCTTTTGCAGGCTAGGAAACTGAGACCTGGTAAGTTAGCTCGCCTTGGAAGTGTTTCAAAGGGAAAAACCATCATTTTGGAACAGCCACCCTGTGTGGACACTCATTAACCTCTCAGCATTCCTGAAAGTCGGGTGAAAGATTCTCCCCTTTCACAGATGACAACACTGAGGCTGGACACACAACACTGCAACTGCACCCAATGTAGTCCCCTGAAAGTGATGCTCTGGGGTAGCCCCTCAGAGGCTGGCTGAGAGATTCTCTGGAGGAGACACTCAGTGTGGCCCCCATAAAGGTGAGGATGCCACACCCAGAGCTGGGAGCCTGCACAAACCCAGAGTTTACAAGCCAAGGAGGCCCTTGCTGTCCTTCCCTCCTTGGCTTCCAGCGCTGGGGCTCATGGTCTTCTGTCCTTCTCTTGGGGGAGGGGGCTGGGACCAGGATGGGAAGGTAATGGCCACCCAGCAAGGTCCACCGGATACTCAGTCAGCAGAGGGCAGGGTGGGGCATCCCAAATGACCACTTACTAATAGCTCACCTTGTTCCCAAGAATGGGCTGCTGGAGCAGATGTGTGGCCCGTGCAAGCACAGCTGGTAGACAGTCAGCTGAGACCAAAGAATCCTTTCTGTTCTGTTCCCCAGGAAAATCCCAAGCTGAAGTAGGTCCTTACTGTGAACAGGGCACTGTTCCTTAGTCCTCATAACAACCCTACTTGGCGATCCTATTTTTTTAGTTGAGACACTGACCTGGAGAGCTAAAGGTAATAGGGCAAGGTCCCATGCACCCCTCTACTAGCCTGTTTGTAAGGGCCTCAGTTGGTGCGTGGGACTCAGCCTTAGGCCTCAGGAAGACTTTCCTGTGAGTTGGACCCTGTGGTGCCTGCCTGTAATCCCAGCAACTGAGGCTAAGGCAGGAGGATTGCAAGTTCAAAGCCAACCTGGGTGATTTAGCAAGGCCCTGTCTCAAATAAAAAATTCAAAAGGGGTTGGGGATGTAGCTGGACCCGGAGTTCAATTCCCCAGCACTGCAATGAAAGAAGGAACCCAAAGGCAGGCGGATGATTCCTGGGACAATAACATGACACTGGATGAGAAATAAGGCCAGAGGGCTCAGCCACCAGCACAGAGGGGCCTCTGGCCATCCGGACCTCCCAGCCTGGGTGGCATAAGCGAGGGTCTCCTGAGCACAAAGCTGCCCCCCAGCTCTGTTCTCCCTAAGGCACCCAGGATGCCCGAACTCTTCTCCACACACAGGCCCAGGGCGAAGTCCCCCGCAAACCCGCCATCTGGAAAAACTACAGCACCCAAGTGACATGCTCAAATGGCTCTCTGCACAAGGGCCAGCTCTGCTTGCTTTTGCTGCAGTGCAGGAATGTTGAAAAAGTGAGGGAGGCCTGGCAGGAGCCAAAGGCGGGTGGCTTCCCAGGCACAGTGCGTGTCCCTGAAGAGGGATGGTGGCTGCCAACCTTCCAAACTCCCCTGAAACATCCCTCCCCCGTCCTTGCATGCCTATGTCAAAAAGCAAACATTTCATACGCCTTGCAGAGCCTGCAGAGCCGAGCCATGCAAGAAAGAAAGAGGCAGCAGGGGCTGCAGTCTGGAAGTTTGGGAAAGCGTTTCAAATGTGTAAGAAAACCCTGGGAGGGAGGCAGCCCTTGTGGCTCCAACCCTGCCTGTGCCCCTTACCTGGAACAGAGGCACTGGCCCTCACTAGCCAGCTGCACCTAAGGCACAGAACCCCGCACCTCCACTTACCCACAAGTACTCCGTGGCACATCACACGGGAGTGGTCAGTCGCAGGTGCCCATGAGGACAGGGTCCCTGAGGGCCAGGTGCAGGATCCTAGGCCCCAGTGCCTTCAAAACACATTGGTTCTGCCAATGCATCCAGTGGTCTTTTCTCCGCACCTAGTCTCCACTCACCTCAGATTTGGGTTCGCAATAAACTCCCATCAGCCAATCCTACCCTCAGCCCCCTTCCCTGGTTTGGAGGGATGAGGACGTTGGGGGTGGGGGGTTTGCTATCCAGAGACGTCTTCTCAGGAGGGAGCTGGACACTGCTCTCTGGCTTTGGGGCCCTGCTGTCATTGCCCCCCCAGCCCCGGCAGTGATGGAGTGAAGGGGAGGAAGACCCCAAAAGATTTATGAGCCAAGCTCTGAAGTTCCCAGGACCCTTCCCTTTCTTCTTCAAATTTCTGATCTTCATTTCTCACGAGTAGGGGGAGGGCAGCGAGGTAAGAGAGGGTCCTTCACAGGAGCCCTGGCTGTGCTGAGGTGGAAGGTGCAGGGCTGTGCTGGTAGCCTGCTCACTCTACAGACCAAGAGTACAGGGAGGTAAAGAGGTTTGTTCTTGCAGCGAGATGTGATCTTGGAATTTCTAGTCCAACATATGAGCAATTCAGAAGGTAATTCACTGCAGAATCTGCATCTTTGGGGACAAGTCACTAGAACTAGGGCAGTGAGGGTCACTGGATTGCAGATTCATAGGAGTTCTGCAAGAGGCCTGGGCATGAGATGCATATCGCTTCCTGAGAACAACTTGAGGTGGGTGTCGCTGAGTCTTCCAGGAAGCAGATGGTAGATACGTTTTGGTGGGCCGCAGAGTCAGGCAGGCAGGGCCAGGCATCAGTCCTTCCATCCCAGCTCCTTTTCCCTGGCTTCCCCCAGACTAAGAGGACTACAAAGAGGTGGCCAGTCCATGTGGGAATCAGACAGCCTGGGTGGCACTGAGGTCTTTTCCCGGTGGCTGGGAAGACTTGTCAGCCAGCGGGACTGCTCTGCACCAGCACCTAGCTCCTGGCTCCTCCGCTCAGCTGGAGGAGAGGCTGCTAAACCCATCCCCACCCCTGGCCTGAGGTCCCAGGTCCGCTGCTGAAGGCCAGGGCTGAGCCAGCTGGGAGCGAGGTGCAGGGCACATAGCAGACGGGACTAGTCTTCTGGCACTTACCCACTGTGTTTTCAAGATGGAGGAAGCCTTCGTCAACTCCCAGGGCTGCAGTCCTCTACCCTATCGCCACTGGAGGTCTGCATAAAGCCCTAGACACAGCCCTCTGGCGCTGCCAACCTTCCCAGGGGACTGGAAGGACCCATCGGAGGCCCTTCTCCAGCTACCCACTCCAGAAGGGACTTCTTTAGGAAGTCTTCCTAAAGGAGCAAAGGCCCAGCTCAGTCTCGGGACAGCACTTCAGGGCCCTCACCCTGCTCCATCAACTTCTCACTCCTTTAGTGTCCAGGTGTCTCTCTGGTCTTGTCATTCACAGAGCAAGCTTCCAGGGAGGACTCTTGGACCATCTGGAGAACGAGAACACAGCCCACTCCGGCAGAGCCGTCCTCCTCTTAGGCAAATGGCAGGAAGAGCCCAGGAGCAAAATGAAACTGGTGTGGCTGGCAGGAGCAGGAGGCTCGGGACACTTCGTTCTGTCTCTGGGAGAGGACCCCCTTTCTTGGTGACCTCCTCCTGCTCACTGAACCCATGCATGCCTAGCCTAGGCACCCGCCCGCCTGCCCGCCCGCCCGCGGCAAGTCCACAGCATCTAGGAAAAGGACCAACACGGCAGGCTGTCACCCTTAACCCTGCGCCACCTCTTTGGTCACAGATTGAAAGAATGTGTGGCGCATGTGTGGGGAAATTGCTGTGCTTCAAACTCCCCCTAACTCTATTTAAACGTGGCATAGAGGCAAAAGGCCATTTCAGCAACACACCACCACTCAGGTTAAGGTGGATGGCAGACGGCACTGCACCAAGCAAAGCCACCTTTAGCAAAATCACTGTTCCCTGGAACCTTAAATCACAAAGAGCTTAACCAGTGGAGGGTACAGCTCACCTGCTGGGATGGGAATTGGTAAAGCTGGGGTCCCAAAATTCACACTAGAGGCCAGCAGGGGAGTTGCAGATTTTAGCCAGTAATACAGATAAGAAAGACATTTCTCCCAGCCACAGTCCACAAAGGTTATATTGCTATCAAAAATTAAAAAGACAAGATACCTATATTGGAAAGAATAATAATCTCATTATTTAATATCCTACATAAATTGATAAAATTTAGAACTTTAAAAGCATTAAACTATTTTCAAAGGGCAATGAGGTTCGAAATTTGTTCACTGCAATAGGGTAAAAATTTAGAAATCAAATAGGGACCTAAAATAGTCTGAAATCCACCTCTGATCTGGCCACCAAGGGGGACAGATATTAAATGCTGGAGAATTGATCCCTTTTGGACTTTTGCTGGCCCCGTTCAAATTCCTCTCTGGAAAACAACGGAAGAGAGCAAAAGAAGCCCGCATTTTAGGAAATCGAAGGGAAGAAAGCAGGACTCACCCTGGCTCGCAGTTACAAACGGGTAATGTTTATCCTTCTCCTTTGCCTCCTAAATTGGGGACAGCTGGACCTTGAAATGGATTGGCACTGTTTTGTTTTGACAATTGGCATGTTTTTCTGCATATAACAAAATGCATTACTGCAACTGCCCAGCCCAGGGTCCTTCAGAAAGCCTGTCCAAGGGGCAGTTTTGATCGACTCAAGAAAAAAAACGATGGTGGGATATCTTAATCAAAAGAAAAAGTTCAGTCACTAAATAAGAAGGGAGTTTTTGCACTCTCCTGCCACTGTCCTTCTGCACCTACACATACAGCCACCTGTTTAACAAAAACAATCAGAAAAGGTGGGTTTGGAAACACACCTTATTTTTTTTAACGTAAGAACACAAACACATTGTCTGAACTTTGAGCAAAAAAAAACCAACAACATGGGTTTATTTTAAGGTAAATACAACAATTAAGACCACATAAGACAAAACACAGATGAAGTTAAAATTTTTAAGTCTTTTTTCTTTTAGGAAGACTCAGGGTGGAATCTACTATACAAAACCATCACACTTTGTAAATAAAAAGAATCAGATACTTGACCTCTTTATCCACTGACAAAAAAAATAAATTATTTTCTTATTTTGTAAAAGACCTACAACAGGGAAAAGAATTATATTTCATAATTGTAGGGGGGAACCCCACAGAGGTTTCTTGAATTCAATTTGGCATAAATGGTTGGGCAAGATGAAAAATTCTCCAGTGAACTCAACTTTAAATATTATATTAATGGCTCTGAACAACAACAAAATAGCCTGATTACAAATCCACACATTTGTACAGCACGGTTAGAGAAATTTAAAATTACACACAGCACATACATTATCTTATAGAGACCCCCACACACCTCTAGGGAGTTTCTACAGAAAGTCATTAATGGGTCGCTATGGGATTTGGTCCATAACTTAAATCTTTGAAACCCCAGGTGGAGAAGACCACAGAATCCTGGTAAGGGAGGGGGATTTTAAAATCGATATTCATCTCGCTGGGCTGCATCCCTTTAGTGGGACTTCCTGGAATCCCAGAAACAGGACTAAAGTTACCTGCACGCTTCGCGGATGTTCGGCTGAAGGCTGGTGCATGGTGTCTCTGCTCCCGGGTCCGGGTACCAGAAAGAGTTGTTGGTGGACGCGTTTCGTTCCTCTGTGAGTCTCGGTCTCTGCAGCCTTCCAAGTCTGGATAGGGTTGCTTCTGGAGTCCAGGCCAGGAGCAGGGAAGGGCTGAGGTGCGTCAGTATTTCGTGCAGTCGTAGGAGTAGGGGGCTGCGTGGCGGTAGAGGGACGGCGTGGCTCTGTAGGGCAGCTGACAGCTCGCATTGCTCACCTGGGCCTCCCCGAGGGTCGAGTTTTCAATGCCCAGCCGGTGGGAGTTGAACATCTCCCGGACGTTGGGGAAAGTCTGCTGCTGGGCCGCGAACGTGTGACCGGGGAGGTGGTTTAGGTCCCCGCTGTGGTTGAGATACCAGGAAGCCGCCGGACCCGCAGCGGCCCCGGGCTGCGGCGCGGACGGGGGTTGGGGAGCGGGTGGTGGTGGCGCCTGCGGGTGGTGGTGGCCGTGATGCTGATGGTGGTGGCCGGTGGCAGCGAGCGCGCCCTCCTGGCCCGCGGCGAGGTTGAGGGCGCTCAGCGGAGAAGCGGGGCCGCTCGGGTGGTCCGAGAGGGCCTCGTCCAGCGCGGGCGGGACGCACATGTGCGCGGGCCGCTCGGCGCCGGTATACAGGCTCATGGCGCGCATGCTGCACTGGTAGCCCCCCGCGCCCCCGGCCTCCAGACCCTGAGCGCACGGCTGAGCATAGGCGGCGGGCGGTGCGGCCGCGTAGGGCAGCGCCAGCGGCGGCACCACCAGGCCAGCGCGCCCGGTCGCGGGGCTGAGCTCGCCGCCCGGCGGCGACGTTCGCAGCGTCATGATGTTCTCCACGCTGAAGCCGGGCAGCCCGTTGGGCGCCGCCGCGTGGTGCTCGGGCAGCGAGCCGTCGGGGGAGCCCGCGGGCGTGGAGGCCGGGCTGCGCGGGCTGCCCTGAAGCGCGCTCTCGGGGCTCAGCGTCTCCACCTTGGTGATGACCGGCAGCACCGGGGACGCCGCCTCGCTCTTGATCACCACTTTTTTCTCGGCCTCCTTGGGGGCGTCCGCTAGGGGGGGCCCGGCCGGGGCGCCCTTGGACACTGCCGGGGGCGGCTCCTTAAGGTGGGCCCGCTCCTCCTTCTCCTTGGGCACGTCCTTCTTTTTGAAGCGCCGGCGCCGCCGCAGGAAGCTGCCGTTCTCGAACATATTGTAGGAGTCGGGGTCCAGCGTCCAGTAGCTGCCCTTGCCAGGCTTCTTGTCGTCTCGGGGCACCTTGACGAAGCACTCGTTGAGCGAGAGGTTGTGCCGGATGCTGTTCTGCCAGCCCTGCTTATTCTCTCTGTAGAAGGGGAAGCGGTCCATGATGAACTGGTAGATGCCATTCAGTGTGATCTTCTTCTCCGGCGCGTTCTGGATCGCCATGGTTATGAGGGCGATGTAGCTGTAGGGCGGCTTCACCAAGTCCTTGGGCGCCGCGGGTTGGTGGTGGTGGTAGGGCGCATAGGAGCGGCCCATGCCCGCGCCGTATTGCTCTGGGTGGCCTGAATAGACGCCCATGGGGCTGGCCATACCGCCGTAGCTGCCCGCCGCCCGGTAGTAATTCTGCTCGCTCAAGTAGGGCACCACTCCCAGGGTGTTGGGGTCGGACACCGAATAGCGCGCCTGCATGCTGCGTCCGAGACGGCTCGCCACAGCCTGCGCGCACGGACTGCGACTGGGGAAGTGAGGAAGGCCTGGAGAGCGAGAGCGAGGAGCAGGAGAGGAAGGAGCGGTGGGGGCAACCCGGACTGGAGGAAGCCTCAGGGGCGAGATGGAGGAGGCGCCGGCGCTCCGGCCGAAGAGTTGCGCTCGATTTCAGCGGACTGGGCGGGTCAGCATCCTGGAGGGCGCGCCCTGGGCGGCCGCAGTGCCGGCCCTGCTCACCCGCGCGCTCTCGGGGCCCGGCGGGTAGCAGCCGAGCAGGCGGCTGGTCGCAGCGGAGACGCCTAGCGTGGTGGACCGAGAGAGGCCCCCGGGCCGAGCAAGGAAGGAGAAAGCGGCTCTCCAAGCACTCCAGCAAATCGGGCACCCTTGAGGGTCAGCGAGCTGGGGTCCAGAGTGACTACCCCGCCAAGCCCGGAAAAAGAAGCAAAGTCCCTTTTAGGGATTGGGAAAAGTTTCAAAAGTCTTCTTGTCGAAAGCGAGTTTTTACTTTCCTCAGGCCGCGCCCCCTCCTGGAACTTTGAACCAATCACCCAGCAGCTATGAGGAGATGGCACCAATCAGGGCGAGGAGCGCAGGAATCCGGAGGCTCTAAGACCCAGCTGTGCTGCACTAGCCTTTTCTGCACTCAGTCCTAACTTGAAAAAACTTTTTAAAAATGAGTTATCTTGATAAAATTTATTTTATTACCATATTTCGGTTATTGGGCCCCATGTGCCTAGGGCAAAAAATAGAAGTTTCTTTGCAAAAAATAAAGTCTGAAATTTAAAATCGAATTGGTTGATGCAGCCAAGTATCTCCCCCAAATACCTTGGGAATAGCAAAGATCCCGAGAGAATTTTCCCATTAATGAGTGACGAAGCGAATAATTAGATTCCTAATATCGGGGCATAGGTGTATGGATTAAAAGTAAAAGTGCCAGATCGCAATGGGAAGGGCCTACACTGCAAGTCGTCCTTATTTAATACAATAATTAACAGTCATCAGCGAGTGGCGAGGTCCGGGCCGTCGGCAATCACCGCTGAGGGTTTCAGAGCACGTTAAGGAAACCGAATTCGCCTCTCTCCCACCCCAGCCAGGCGGTGGTGGTTACGCGGGGAAGCGCGTGGGGAAGGTAGCAACGTCTTGGGAAAGCAGTCCTTTAAATTCGCGCTGACTTCGCCCTACCACCCACCACGCCACCCTCACCCTGGTCTCCTGGAGCAGCGCGTTGGGGTTCCGGGAAGAGTGTGAAATCACTGCTCCTTCGCCACTCTCCTCTCCCTTGCAGTCTTTTGCAGTCCACCCGGTCCAGCTTCGTTCGTTTCCTAGAGATAAATCCCCTTTGACAAGCTCACTCCCGCGAAGCCCAGAACAATGCAGCAGCCCACCGGGCCCAGTCAGAGCCTGGCAGTTGCTATGCCGGAGGAAAAGAAACCGGAGCCTGTTTTCCGCGGGGGCTTCGCATAATTAGCGATCCTGGAGGTGGACGCTTCCCCTCGGCTCACACTGCCAACGCCGACCCCAGGGCAAAGTCCCTATCTCCGCTCCAGGCAGACCTCTTGAAATTTTTCCAGTTGACTTTTTATATTTTAGTCTTTTTGTTTTATTGAGTTTTGATAAGGTGAGTTAGGGTCCAGGGCTTTTAGGGGAGCTGGGTAAGCCGCTGCGGACGGTTAAAAAGGTCTCCCGATACTGACCTGCAGCGATTGGGAGGGCCCAGACCTTCAAAGCTTTCTCCTTGCCTCGAGGAATCCTGCGGACAGCTTGTTTATTTGGGGACCGGTTATTTATTCCCGGGACTCCTCGAATATTCCGAATATTCCGCTCTCTTTTCCCACTTCCTCGGAAGAGCTGGGACACGCCTTAGTAGTAGGGTCTCAGCGCCGGTCTCTGTTCTTTTGGAAGTTGTTGGTCCGGTCGGGTCGGGAAGAGGATTGCAGATAAAACATTTGTATTTCTAGTTTCTTTTCCTAATTCTTAAATTCTCAGCAAAAGGGTGGTTGAGAAAACATCCCTCAGTCTTGGCATAGAAGAAATTAGGGACCTCTCCTTCATTGACAATGAAAGAACACAAGAAAAATATTTGTGTGCATTATCTTTGTCTCCTGATAAATTAAAAAAAACAGAAAGAAAGTGCAGGTCAGGCTTCTATTGTCCTGAATTTTCTACTTTTGAAACACTATTTTTGTAGGTGTTCTGGGTTCTCTAACTTGATCCCCATCCCGCACCCCAACTTTCCCAACAAAGTAAATGAAAGCTACCGAGTTGTTAGCGCTGGGGTGAGTGATTTTCTCTTATCTCCAAACAAACTCCCACTACAATTTTACTATTTTTCAATACCTCTAGTATTTTTGCATTCGTATTTTTAAAAGGGGGGGATGTAGCAGAAAGTACCTCTCACCAGAAGTGCACTACAGGCATGTCCAGTTCTCGGTTTTACTGGAAATGCAAACTATTGATCAGAAAACACTCCTTGGTCTGTAGGCTTCTTGGAGGGGCATTATTTACTCTGCTTTTACGAGGTGTGTGTCTGTGCCTGCATGTGTTTTAAACAGCTTTATCACAGCACAGGGGGAAACTCAAACTACCTAAAAAACTGTGAAAAACAAAATTTAAAATGTCAAGTTTCTGCCTGAGTTCGTATCTACAAGAGAGTCCAGGTTTAAACCAAAGTCATCTAAGAACTTTGGTTGAGTTGCCGATTTATTAACCTAGTCTCCTAGGAAAGAAAAGTGGAGGCCAGGGAAGAGATCCTTAAGACGGAAAAGGCAAAGAGGTTTCCTTTGCCTCTTGAATTAGGTTTCTTCTCTGCTCAGTAGGACTGTGGGAAAGATGTTTGTTCAGGTTATTAAAACACACCTGGACTTTGCAAAAACCATATTTCCGATCCTTTCTTTAACCTGCCAGCTTATTTGGTATTGCGGATTGCTATTTTTTAGCTAATTTTCCCATTCCTGACCTTGTTGTCAGAAAGCCGAAAGCAAAATCGGGTCCCAGAGGGCCCTGTGTATTACTAAAATAATAAGCGATGAAAAAGGCGAAAGATATTTGTTTCTTTCTCCCTCACTGCATGTCACTTCTCGTCCAGGCGCTGCTGGGCGCTGTCACCTGGCTTATTTGGACTCTGTGGGTGTTGGCGCCATCTTGCGGCTAACGCAGGAACTACTCTGAAAAAAGGAGGAAAAAGGGAGAAGGAAAAACCGGGCGGGTTCCGGCGTTAAAGAAGGTGCTGACACCTTCCGGACGCACCTACGCATTGCACAGCGGGAATAAAGCCTTCGGAAACCTGCGCCGGGGAAGGTAAATAAACTGCGCGCTGGTGGATTTAAAAATCCCAGCGTTTTCCACAGCCTTGCCATGTGTCGGGGACACGATCTGCTGGGAAACGGAAATGTCTTTGGAACTTCTGGCGAGCAAGGAATCTTCTCTAGGGAAGCTCTGCGGGGTTTGAAAGCAATTGCAATCTGCGCCTCGCCTCCTCGATGGCGACAAGGCTGCCTTGCGCCCCACTCCGCCCCAGGCCTGTTGAACCAATTCCTTCCGTCTTCCGCTCTCTAGGGTGGGATGGAGGCTTGAGGTGGCTGGAGGGGCTGGCTTGGCCAGGGGAAGGCCTGCAAGCCCAGGAAGCTCCAGGGCGGCCGAATGACGGAAAGGCTGTCGCTTGTTCTTCTGTCCAGCATCTTCCAACATTTCTCCTGAGGCTCAGTGCTTTAGAATTCAGGGAAAGGGACCAGACAGCAGAGCTTCCCAAAGACACCCGGGAACTGACCCTTGGGTTAAACAAAGTTGGTGCTGCTTCTTAAAAACCCATGGTCCTTCGATTAGTAGTAGGAATGAATGACCTTTTCTGGGACCTAGCCGTGTCCCTGCTGAAAGCAGTCCAAGCTGGTTTTACTGAGCGTGATTTTTCCAGGGAGTTGCAACAGTGAAGGGCATAAACAGTGGGCGGGGGCGGCTCTGGGTTAAAGGAGATTAAGGAAGTTTGACAACTGTAAGGGCAGAGCTTGATCCTAGCTGGAAGGAATTTAAAACCAATAAAAGGGCACAATGGGGGAACTTGAGGAAATTCTGAATCTAGAGTGTGTTTTAGAGAACAATCTGTGTCCCGCTGAGATCCTAGAGGGTGCTCCTTATGTGTGTTAAGGAACACATGGGAACATATGGGGCTGATGATTCTCACCTGTGCAACTTTAAAAAGAGTCAAAAGCAGGGCAGCAGGGTGAGGAGAGAGTGGCACAGATGTAGGAAAATAAGAATAGTTATTGAACCTTTGGTACATGGGCATTCATCACTGTTCTTGCATTTTTAAGTTTGAAATTTTTCAAATAAAAAAATTGGGAGAAAAACTCCCTTGTGAAAATTGAAAAAGATGTAACACAAAAGCAAAGGTCTTCCATGGAAGAAATTTCAAAACATTTAGGGAGGGCTTAACTCCTCTCCTCTTCTGGGAGTTTCTGAAAACCATGAATAGCTATGACATTTATTTTTTTAAAAAAGCTGATTCTATAAGGACTTTATCTGTCCTCATCCCAAAGTTGCCACAATTAACAAAGATGCGAGATACTCAACAGAGTACTATAGATGCTTTCAAAGCATAATACTAAAAACACATGCTGCTTCTTAAAGATTTCGATTAAAAGCCTCTCTGTTGCCAGCTTGATTCATGTCCTACATAATATCGAATGTCTGTGTCATTACCCACATCATCACGCAACTGGTTTACAGGATGTATCAGTCAGTTTAGACAGATCTATGCTGCAATAACAAAAACCCCAAATCTCAGGGACGTAATCCTGAGTCAACCTCAGCTCCACAGGTAGTCTCTCACCACATGCCTCCCATCCTCTTGGCAGCAAGAAGAGAAGGACATTCTGTCCTGGGAATTAAGTCTTCCAGCCTGGAAGTGATAGTTCACAGGCCAGAGCTGGCCATATGTCCGCAACACATTAAGGAGCCAGAAAATGCAGGCTCCCTGCACCCAGGAGAGGAGCAAGCCAGCATCGGTTCAGCAGCCTGATGTCTGCCACAGGTGACCTGACTGTAGGCAGGCACTGCCGCACCCTGTCCCTGCAGCCCTGGTGCCCTGCACAACACCTCGGCATGCGGTAGGTGCGCAAGAAATGCTTGTGAAGTGAACATATGACAATTTCATGTATAAGGCAAGAGCATGAGGCACACTGTGTGCAGCACTGTGCCCTGAAGGATCCTCTTCGGAGCAGGCACTGTCACCATCTTATGGAGCAGGGTCTGAGGTCCAGAGGTCATGTAGAGCTCGCAAGTGATGAACTAGGCTCTCGGCCTGACACCTTGCTGCCTCTTTGTGATTAAATACTTGAAAGTCAGAATAGACACGTGTACATGAGTTGCCGTCTGCACGGAGGTTGCATGACTGCGGACAGTCCACAGTGTGCAGAGTCCTGACTTTTGACCACACATTGATGTCTAGGAAATTTGATATTTTTGTATTATCAACCCGAGCTCCTGTGATCAGCCCTGGGGTGTAAATGGGCTTGTTATCAGAGCCTGTACACAGGGGGTGGTTCCCAGGAGGGCAGACAGAGCCTTGACTGTATCTCTGGCAGGGAGAGACAGAGGGGGGAGGCTATTTGGTTTTCCTGAATCTGGATGGGTGTTCCTGGCCCCAGGAATGAGCTAGACTCAAAATCTACAGCCTGGGTCAGTTTCATCAAGGAGTGGCAAGGGCTGAGGGAGGCCCCAGAAGAAACTTTAAAGGATGGAATGAAGGAGGAGCAACGAGCTGTCCCTAGGGGGAATCCAGCCACCACTCGCATGCCCGGATCCTTTCACCTTTAGGAACCAGTGAAAGGCAAGGGACTCCCAGGTCATCCCAGCCTGGACCTCCACAGGGCCTTCGCACCTGCCATGCCCTTCGCCTGACCCTCACTCTCAGCTTCTCGCTCCCAGCCACTTCCTCTCCTGCCTCCCTCAACCACCCTCCCACTTCCTCCCTTCTTTCCCCTCACCCAACATCCTGTTGCATTTCTCTGCTACAATGACCACCCAATGGAGGCACCAGGAAGGCAGGCAGGGGCCAGGGCTACCCTGTGCTCTATTGAATCAGCACCCTCTGCCTGCTCTGCTGAAGGGATGGAGAATCCTCACAGTGCCCCTTGCTCCCATGCTGGGGCAGGGGCAGGAAGGCCATGATGACACTTTCATTTTAGAGCAACATTTAGAGCCCTCCCCAGGTTCCAAATTCCCTGCTAGTACTGAGCCTTCAACTCACCCACAGCGCTGCCTCCAGGCCCAGACTAGGAGCCTGAGCTCTTGCCCCTGTTGGCAGGGGGGTCCCCTGCCTGGGCCTACATGGGAGGGTGCAAGATCAGACTCAGACAGGGAGGAAGAGGAGTAGAGGGGAGGAAGAGGAGCAGCATGCATTTCCTGGAGAAGTTGATGAAAAAGCTGGCCTTGAAACGGGAGAAGAAAAACTTTACACTGGAGCTTCTTTTCCTTTGGGTTGTCAGATTCACAAATACAGATGTTTCTAGACTACATGGGACATATTTATGCACATACACCCATATGATGAGTATATATGGTGTACAACATATATATATATACACATTCAATGTTTACTTGAAATTCAAAAAAAATTAGAGTATCAACTTTTTTTTTCATCTGGGTTTCATTTTTTCTGAAATTTGGTTGTGTACATGGTGCTGGGGTTTGAACCCCTGTCCTCGTGCATGCCAGGGAAGCCATAACCACTGAGCCACAGCTCCAGCCTCTAAAATTCAAATTTAACTGAGAAACCTATATTGATTGGGCAACCCTGACACTGGGGTAAAATACTTCTCAGACACCTTTTATTGGCTTCTTAAACAGTGTTGTTTATTGAGCATTAGCTGCAGCTTCGAATAACTACATGGTATTACTGTTCGGAACACAGGGAAGACGGTTGGCTCTTCCGGTGCTGCTAACGTCAGCTATGGCTCCTTTAAATATGGACGAAATCGCTGTCAGAAAGAAGAGCAGCACCTTCCCTTGACAGGATCCCTTGCTGCAGACAGGAAGTGCTAACTGCTGCTGCTGGTAGCTACAAAGTGTCTCAGAAAGAGGTTCGTATCACTGTTTTCTGTCCTGGCCACTGGCGTTGTAAGCTACTGGTTTCCTGCTGTGTGTTTCCTAAGTGTACTTCAGACCGGTTCCCACACGCAAGGACCAAAAGGTGCCCGGCTAGCCACACTGTGTGGTCGCCACACCCTCTGCTTATTCTAATTAGCATCTGGACCCCACTGCCCCGGCCTCCAGCGGAGGGATTTTGCAGGTGCCTTTCAAGCACACCTCTTGCCTTCCAGGTGGAAGGTGACCTCCTAGTTGCCCCGTGGGATGCTCCCCACTTGGACAGTGTTTGTGGAGGCCCTCCCCTCGCCTTCTATTAGTCACCAGGCCAATTTGGGGTAGGAATTATGTTTTATGGACTATTTTTCCCCAGCACTTTTAGGCCCACGGGAAAATCAAGCAGAAGGTGCGGAGATTTCCCTCCTGTCCCTGCCTCTGTCCTTCCCTGTCATCAACATCCCACGAGAGGGTGCATTTGTTACAACCAATGAACCGACAGGGCCACGTCACTGTCATCCGGATCGTTTCGTGAGCGCTCACTCTTGGCGCGGTGGGATTTTTCTACCTGCAGTGGAGCGGGCAGCAGTGTTTCTGGGATGCACAGGGAGAAGGCGGCGGAGTCCGAGCGGGTGGAGGTGATGCGGTTCCCGCAAGGCGCAGCTGGAAGCCTTGAAGGCCGGGATCAGGCGATGGAGGGCAGGGGTGAAGGGGAGCAGGGCCTGGGAGGCAGCAGCGCTGCCGCCGTTAGCGTTGACAGCCCGAGTCCGGCAAGACGCCGATGAGGGTCGAGGCCGCTCTTCCCCCGCTCCCCCGACCCGCCAAAGGCCGGGCGGCGCGCGACTCCCGGCACCCGCCCCTCGCGCATGCGCCGTTCCCGCCAAGCGCCACCAGTGCGCCGGCGCCGGGAGAGCGAGCAGTGGGTGACGTCGCTCAGCGCGACTCCGCCCCGGGAGGCGTCGCGCGGAGATGGCGTAGCTATGGAGCCCGGGGAGCGTGAGGGGCCTCCCGAGGCGCGGGGTCAGCGGGAGCGCCAGCGGGGACCCCCCAGGACCACTAGGTCAGGGGCGGGCACCACCGGGGCCATCAGGACAGGGACGGGGACCCCGGAAGTGGGACATAAGCACAGGGGCAGGGACACCGGGGGACCGCCCCGGAATCTGGAGAAAGACACTGGAAAGAATGAAGGTAACGGTGGGAGGGTCGCGTGCTGCACACGTGCTTCCCTCCACCCAGCAGAGACCCCGTGGGTCCCGGGCCTGTGGTGCCAGCCAGGCTGTGAGATGGGGAAACTGAGGCTGGCAGCTGGCTGCAGGGCAGAATTGGAAACCAGTTTAACCTACAGTTGTGGCACTGGGGTCACATCTGCTAGCTGGACTCCCAAGAGGCTCTCTGCAGAGCCCCTGGCCCGTAAACGGTCACCCTCTTTGGGGAAGAGCCCTGATGACTGAGCACAGGGCTGCCTTTCCTGCTCAAGGTGTGCCCTGGTCACTTAAATCCAGAAGCTTCAAGCAGAACAGGACCCTAGGGCTCCCGCAGCCTCGCAACTGCCCAGTAAGCAGGTGCTAGTTTTTCAGCCAGAGGGTGGTAGTGACCTTCCGGGTGCCTGCTTCTGCCAGGACTGATCCAGGCTTCAGATCAACAGTGGAGCCCCAGGCCAACCTGAAAGGGCCCTAGCTGTTGGAGGAGCTAAGGGGCAATTGCAGAGCAGGGTTCAGGTACTATGCACACAAGTACATGTCACCCTCTGTTATTTTAATCACTTGCGATGTTTTCACAACTTCCCGGGCCTGCCCTTCTGTTGTTTCTCATGTTCCCCCACACATACCCCATCCCACCCCGTGCCACTTCCCAATTAGCCTATTGCCTTGTAGATGGGAGTCACTTGTGTTCATGAGTCATTGTCTCTAGAGCTGGGGCCACGCTTTCTACATTTCTTTTTCCCACATAGGGTCCTGCACAGGGCTGCAGTGTTAGTTTAAAGGGAACGTGACAACCATGTAATAAGCATGCCCATGTAATTCCTCTGAAAAGAAGCAGCAAACAGGGAGGGTCCTCTGGGCTCCTAAGGGAGGGCATCTGTGATTGCTTCCTGGCACAGGTGGCACCTAAGCAAGGCTTAGGGGAGAGAACAAGAGGTACAAGGGGTTGCAAGGGACAGGGCCGTGGGCAGGTGGGCTGCGGCCAGGGAGCAAGCGTGGTTCAGCCACCTTGGGATCTGAGTGAGGATGGACGGGCAGTGTGGCCAACCAGCAGGGGCCCACTCAGCACGCCTGATAAGGAGGTTCCACAGAATGGAGAGGAGCATCTAGCTTGCTCTGTGGCAGAGCTAATGCTGGAACCTGGCCTTGGACAGTAAGAGTTTGCTGGGGAGACCGAGCAGAGCACTGTGTGCAGTGGCAGGCATGTGCAAAGCTCCCAGCTGTGAAGAGGAATCTGCCAGTGTGGCTCAGTCAGGTCCTCCAGGTGTGCCCACCCAGGTTGACAGTAGGGTGGTCCCAGCCTTCCTCTCTAGAGATGCGCGCTCCCGAGTCCACACTTCAGCTGTCTTGAGTGCTTCAGGTGCAGTGAGAGGCAGGGAGCTCCAGCACTGTTTGGAATGGGCTCCAGAAGGCTCTGAGGCCTGGCTGTGAGGGCCTTTGTCTGCACCCTGGGTCCTGGAGATCCCATCTGGCCCTCATGCCGTAGACTCTACGCACAAAGTTTTAAGTTGTGAATTTAAAAAGGGAAGCAGAAGGTCGGAAACCAGTGATTGCCTGTCGGTGGCATCTGCCTGATGAATTTGGCCTGTCCCTCTAGTGGGACACTGCCTAACAAAGGAGACGCATGTTGTGCACATGCCTTTCAGACTCATCTGTAGGATGTTTTTAAGTTAAGTACAGCACTGTGTCATTTGTCACCATCGACAGGAAGAAAGTGGAGGCTCTGGTAGCAGCACCTCATGTGCAGGCCGAGCTAGCTGGGGTGGGGGTGGGGGTTCAAAGCTTACATGCCACTGGCCCTGGGTGAGGGACCTTGTAACCTCCATCTGGTCTGGTGCAGACATGAACTCCAGTACAGAGAGATGAGAGTGTTGTGGTGGAGCAGGTATACAACGTGATCTGGGGCCACGTGTCCTATGGGATTCCTTTTATTTTATGAATAAGTGACAGCCCTTTGTTGCCATAGGTATCTCCAAACAGGATATTCGTGAACGAATTTGGGACTACATGGAGTCAGAGAACTTGGCTGACTTTCCCCGGCCCGTGCATCACAGGATTCCCAACTTTAAGGTCTGTTGCATTTCTAGGGAGTTGAGGGAAAACCAGCCACTCCTGCCCCAGTGACATGTGCTGCACTTCCCGTTTCTGGTGGATTTGCACTGGGGACAGTGAGCAGAGGCACGCAGCAAGGCTGGCTGGCCAAACTCTTGTGTGCAGAGAGCTCTCGGCTCAATTTTCCTCTCTGTGTGGTGATACTGGGGAGAGTGGCATCAGAAGTCTTTATCCAGCTGGAAGTGTGTGGCTGCTGTGATACTTTCTCATGCTGGCCTCCAAGAGCCCTGCGAAGGGAACACCCCTGAGGGTGGCCCCGCTGGAGAAAGGAGCAGCTCACCGGACCAGCCTCGGGTGCCCAACTCAAATCAGAAGAACCGCAGATGCCTGCTTGTGAGCAGGCAGAAGAAAGTGCCTGAGTGACACAGCAGGACGCAGGACGCAGCTCCTGAGCTCTGGCTGTCGTTCCAAGAAAAGCCAGCACTTTCCAAGGATACTGGTGGCCCTGTCAGGCCTAAGGGCCGGCTGCCGCTTGCCAGTGCACCCACTGCGCGGCCTTCTCTCCAGCCTGCTCTGGTCCTGCTGTGCCCTTGATGTGCTTTGTTTCACTGCTGTGTCCCCAGGGAGAGAAGCGTGCGGAAAGTGCTGGGAAGAAGAGGAAGGATTCACACGGTCACTTAGAAGTCCTCACAAATGGCTCACCTGGGAGGGGAGGGGGCTTCTGGTGATGCCGTTTCTTGATTTAGGTGGAGGTAACACTGGTGTTCTGTTCTGTGGAAATCCATCAGGCCCCACTCGATTTGTATTCTTTGGGGAGTATGTTTTTATTTCAGTGAAAACTAAGTAGCTACTTAGTCCATCAACGCTACCTTCTTAGATGGATCCTTGGGTGGTCCTTGATTCCTGTCTTAAGGTAGCTCACCTTCAGTGGTGCACGCCTGTAATCCCAGTGACTCAGGAGGCTGAAGCAGGAGGATTGCAAGTTTGAGGTTGGTCTCAGCAACTTACTGAGACCCTGTCTCAATAAAAAGGGCTGGGGGTGTAGCTTGGTGGTTAGCACCCCTGGGTTCAATCCTCAGTACCAAAAAAGAAAGCCCACCCTGCGTGTCGGGGTGGGATGCACCCCCACTCCCCCTGCTGCTCAGGCTGCAGGTCCCAGCATCCCTTGTCCTCTCAGTAACGTGCGAATGCATTTAAACAGGGCTCTTCTTGTGCTGCGGAGCACTTCCCGCGCTTGCAGGTGTTCAGGACCGCCAGAACCATTAAAGTGAATCCTGACGCTCCCCAGGAGAAGGCCCGCTTCCTTGTCCTTAACGTAAGTGCCGCTCTGTCTGTCTGCCAACTAGGGGTCTTATCTGGCTTGCCAAAGCGTCAGAGACCTAGACGTTTTTGCCAGGACGCAGGAAGTGAAAGTGGACCCTGACAAGCCGCTGGAAGGTGTTCGGCTGCTGGCGTTGCAGGTAATCTCAAGTCCCCAGCTGCTGCCTGGCTGCCACGGCCCTGTCCCCTGGGACCGGTAAATGCATGTGGCCCTTACTCAGGCCCTTAGTGCTGCCAACACCCTGGTGCAGAGCTGGCCTGGGAGTGGCCTCCAGCAGTGCCCATGCGCTGTCCACTCAGATGCTGTAGGCTCAGGGACAGAGGGTGTCAGAGCCGTGGTATGGAGGCTTCTGCGCTGCTGCAGGGAGAGGCCTTCATGTGGCTGCTGCTTCTCCCCACATTTGTAATATTGTAATTCTTTAAAACATGATAGCTCACAGTAGGAAATCTGGTAAATATGTCCCCAGAATATAGAGCAGAACACTGATTCTCAAGTGTGTGGGCCCCTTTCCTGGGGGCTGGGGTTGATGTAAAATAATTCATTCTAACTTGTCTTAAATAGAGCAATATAGAACTTGGTTACATTTGATGCTTATAGCTCTTAAGCAGCTATAAAACCAAAATAAGTCCATAAATGAACTAGCAGTGGCATCCATTTGACCCTATTAATCCTAACGCTGTGGCTGGGGCTGAGCGCCACTGGGCGTCTGCCTGGGTCTGTGGCACGCGGTCCTCCTCCACCTGGAAAGGTGAGGATCCGCAGGTATGTTCTCCAGGAAAAGGGGCCTTGTGGGGAACGCACTCTGGTTCCCGTGAGAGAGGTGGGCTTGTCGCTGATGGCCTTCTAGCCTGGCAGGCGCCCAAGCAGGCCTTGAGCAGAGCCCATAGCTCACTCTGGAGTCTGGAAATAAGGAGGCTCAGCCCCCGCCCTCCGCGGGCTTTCCCTGTGGGGTTCCGCTCAGGAGCCCTTTCTCAGGGCTGGAGAGGGAGGGGTCAAGTTGCCTGCCCAGATTGAGTCTGAGCTCAGAGCCTGCCATTGGCACAGGAGCAACAGCCTTGGGCGAGTGGGATCAGATTTAGCCGAGGCAGCCGTCTGTGAGAGGGGAGAGAGCTGCCGGGTGCTGCCATGGGCTCCCTGAACCGGTGAGACTGTGTTGGGCACAGGGATGTGGTGGCAAAAAAGACACCCATGGGGGTTGGGGATTTAGCTCAGTGGCAGAGCCCTTGTGTAGCATGCGCAAGGCCCCGAGTTCAGTCCTCAGCCCTAAAAAAAAAAAAAAAAAAGACGCCCATGCATGGGTCGTCCCTGCGCCATGGCGTTTGCAAGCTCCTCGCTGGTTTTGGAGACTTTAGGAGCACCTAGTAAGCTGGGGGAAATCCAGGTTCTTTAGACCCAGCTGGGCACAGGGAGGCCATGGTGAAGTGTGTGGTGGTAGGCCACACCTGGAGAGGCAGTGACTGTCTGACAGCCTCCCAAGCATAGCCCCAGACCTGGGAGGCCATCACCACAGTGGCTCACACCCTGTTCCTAATCAGCCTCTGGGCAGGAGTGCTTCTTATAGGCACGATGGGGACACCAGCTAGGGCAGCCTCTGCCACACCAGGTTCTGGTGCAGAACCCGCAGTGGGCTCCAGACCTTGTAATTCTTAGAGCTCTTCAGGTGATGCTGATGTACAGGTAGGGCAGAGACCATGGGGCTCAGGTGCACTGCTTCTGGAAGAAAGGGAATAGTCCAGGAAGTATGTGGCACCCCAGGACCGGACCTGCAGCTGCGCAGAGCGTTGGCCTCTGCTGCAGGGAACACAGCAGCACTGTGGCGAGTGCCCTGCTGTTGGTAGCAAAGTCTAGCTGTAAGCCACACTGATTTCATGAGTCTTTTTGGTCTGGGGTTGATCTGCTGCTGAAAACCAAAGCGCACTGTTCTTCTCGTGAAAGGTTTGTGTAAACGTGAAGCCTGCTCTGTGGCCCTACCCTCCCATAATCTGCAGGGAAGGTCTGGTCAGTGGTTTTCAAGCTTTAATTGTGCAGAATCACCCAGAAGCCTCTTAAAGCCCAGAGCTTCTGATGGTTTGTGATGGGTGCCAGGAGCTGCTGGCCCAGGCACTCCCTCCAGAGCCCCTGTAGAACTAGGGGCAAGAAAAAGGGGTGTCACACATGGTGATGTCATTAGATGTGGTTGGTTGAGCAGCCAAGTAGGCATAAATGTTTGGTGGAATCTATGGCAAAGTGCGGTTTTGTCGTCACTGTGTAGTGCTGAGAACAGAAGCACAGGAAAACCGTGGTTGGAATTTTTATGAGAACAGATCTTCATTTCAATTTTCAAGTGGCGAGTGCAGCAGCCGGTGCAGGCTTAGAAAGCACCCAGCCTTCATGACAGAGCAGGACAGTGGCTCTAAGTATGGACAGCCTACATGTGTTACGGGATTGGGTTGCAAACAAGTGAATTCCTTGGCACATACCAAAAAATGCAGATGATAGCCCTTGGCTTCCCTTCCTGAAATGATGAAAACATGCACAAGAGAATTCCGTGTAAAAAATTAATTTTGTAATTTATTGATTGTCTTTTTTGCTCAAAAGAGCAAAAAAACCTTGCTGGTTCCAACGCCTCGGCTGAGAACGGGATTGTTCAATAGGATCACACCTCCTCCTGGGGCGACGAAAGACATTCTGAGAAAATGTGCCACCTCTCAGGTGAGTGCTGAAACAGTTGTCCACCTGGGAAGGACGGTCCCCTGCCGAGACCTCTGAAAGTACAGCTTGCAGAGTTGATATTTATTTTTAACAAATAAATAGAAGCTAACGAATCCAGCAATTTTGCCATTAAGGGAGCCAGGGGGATAAACTATGAAAAAATGGGCTCCATTTCTGTAACTGGGTTTCCCTTTGCAGCCAGGTCAGGTCATGGTTAAAAAGCTGGAGGTGAAGGGGGTCACCCAGAGCTCTGGTGCCCTCTAGTGTGAGCCCTGTGTCCTTCAGCTCAGCGGCCTGTTCACTTCCTGCCACTAGGGCAACCAGGAAGGGAGGGTGGATTTCCAAACTGTGTGAACTGGAAATTGCCACCAGTTCAAAATAGTTGTCGTTTGAGTCCTAATCTGAGAACAACAGGTGAGACGATCCAACATGCTCCTTTCGCCAGGGACTCGCCTAATGTGTGAGAAACGAAGGCTTTATTATTTGTTGATACCTTGTCTTATTCCAAAAATAGAATTTACTGTGGTTTACAAAAATACATAAAAGAAGGTAAACACCCCCCCACCCACACACAAGCTGCGTGATCCCTGAGGCTGGGGACACTTGCACACAGGCTTTCCCACAGTGTGGTCCATGGGCGAGACCCCACGCTGATCCCACCAGCCACCAACCTGCCTGGGCTGATGGGGGAGGTGGGCCTGACCCCATGCTGAGGGCCCTGCTTCTGCCAGACACCGTCCCTAGGTGTACTTGGGAACGCAGTGCTGTGATCAGGTGCTGCTCATTCTTTACATACCAGCCCCCATTCCTTAGGAGGAATGGATCTTCGTTTGGCACTTTTGGTTAAAGTGATATTTTGGAAGTAAGTGTGCTTTTCCTACAGATAGTGGCCTCCAGCCTTTCATGTTGAATGAGTGAGTCGCTCAGTGTGGCTGCACACAGTGTATGTGCTAAAAGCTTAGCCTCTGCTGTCCCGTCCGTCCCAACACTGGTCTGCAAGGGGAGGGTGGTGTCCCTGGTTGCAGGTGAGCCGCTGAGTCTCTGCTGCTATGTGGTCTGGCCCTGTTCTGCGTGGCCCCCATGAGTTCCACCGTCTGTGCTCTTCCGCTTTAACAGTTTGCTGACGGTCATGAATCTGTGTTCTGTGACTCCGTGCCATAGTTCCTTCTGGCCACCCTCCTGGGGAAGGGATAATGGGAGACGTGCCCTGAAAAGGCTCCTGGCACTCTGGTTCTCCCAGATCATCCTGGGCGGCCAGAAGCTTGACCATCCTGGCCGCTCCTGGGTGCTGAGTCATGGCATGGGAGTGGCCACGGCTCCATTCCTGCTGGGTCTCCTTCACAGGGCGTGAGGAACTTCAGTGTGCCGGTCGGCTTGGATTCCAGGGTCCTTGTGGATTTAGTCGTGGTGGGATCTGTTGCTGTTTCTGAAAGAGGTAAGGCGGGAGGCAGGGAGTCAGGTGGACGCTGCTCCTGAAGGCCGCTGCTTGGGCTGCCTGCCGGCGTTGGGGGGCGCTGTGCTTCCTGGGTGTGCGCCTGTTCTGAAGCCACTGTGTTTGGTGTCCCTGTGGAAGAATCCATTCACCCTCCCCTGCGCCCCATTCAGCTGCACAGAATTTTCACTTCTCAACAGGAAGAACAGAAGGGGACTGCTCTCCCTTCCGGTGGCAAGAGTATCTCTTTGTCCTTGGGTCAACTGTCACTGGGCCGAGGGGAATCAGGGCAGGGTAGCAGCAGTGGGGGCACTGGTTGCCATGAAGCTGCAGCTTCCCCAGCAGCACCTGTGTCCCTGTGGCCAATAAGACGGGTGACACAGGCTGCACTCGTCCACTTGGCAGAGGGCAGGGCTGCATGCCCCTCCTTATCCCCTCTTCCCCAGCTCCACATCTGAGCTGACACAGGTGTCATAGTTCTTGACCTGCTTTCAGTGCACACGTGGGTCAGCTCTCCCAGGGACACCAAGGACTATGCCTGCTAGCACACGCTCGCCATGCGGGGACCGTGCCCACCAACACATGCTCGACGTGTGGGGGCTGTGCCCCAGAACACATTTGCCAAGCACCTGCTGTGCCAGGTAGCACTGGGAGTGCTCCACCTTGGTGCACAATGGGTGGTGGAACAAGTGGGCACCAGCAGGAGTAGAGGTTGGGAGGGGCTCTCCAGCCTTGAGCAGGGTGTCCCCTGGCCAGGGGCCTCAGGCCAACTCTTGCTCAGCAGCTGGGGCAGGAGAGGGCTCCTAGTGGAAGGAGCTGCGGGTGCAGAAGCTCGGCCCTGTGCCAAGGTGGGGCTGGCTCATCCGGACCCTTGAGGCCAGGCAGAGGGTTCTGGCCAAATCTCAGCAGAGGTCTCTGTACGGAGACCAGCAAGCGTTTGCTTTTCCACTTACAGTCGCATAAAGAAGGAAATGGAGATTCTTGACTGTCGCCACTCAGATTGTCTCCAGCTTAAAGTAACAGAGCAGCCATGCTCAGGTGTAGGAGACAATAGCACAGAGAGCTCCACCTGGCATGCCCCCGTCCCCTTCTGGGGCCACTGGCAGGTGTCCCAGTGCAGGCACACACGTGCTCTTTCCACTCATGCAGAGGGTGGCAGGGCCCCTCTGCCTGCCTATGTTGAATGGCTGTAGAGTTCCTCACGTGGCGGGGCCGATGGACGGTGAAGCTGTTTCCAGGGTTGGTTGGGTTTCCACTTGGAGCTGACCCGAGAGCAGAGCATGGTCCTGGTGGTTGGTGTAGGTGCCTGGGATCTGCAGGAGTGGAGCTGCTGAGGCTGGAGCCACAGTGGATGTGGCCAGCTAAGCCACCAGAAAGGTCACTCCCAGCGCCTCCTGGCTGCACCCTCACTAACTCAGGAATTAAGACAGATGCCCACTTCCAGCAGCAGCCTCTCATCCACTTTTTTTTTTTTTATTTAAAGAGAGAGAGTGAGCAACAAAAACTAAATAAAATTGATTCTCTGTTTTTCATGTGGCTTTCATTGTGTATGTGGTGCTGGGGTTTGAACCTGCATCCTCACACATGCCAGGCAAGAGCCTTAACCACTGAGCCACTGCTCCAGTCCCCCTCATCCACCTTTTATTTTGCATTTAAAAAATGAGTGAAGTGGAACATTTCTTTCACATTCCCACCTCACCTGCCTTCTTTTTGGGTACTGGAATTGAACCCTTGAATGCTTTGCCACTGAGTCCCATCCCCACTCCTTTTTATTTCTTATTTTGAGACAGGGTCTCACTAAGTTGCTTAGGGCCTTCCTAAGTTGCTGAGTCTGGCCTTCATCTTGCGATCCTCCTGCCTCAGCCTCCTGAGTTGCTGGGATTGCTCCTCTTTTTCTGTGAACTGTTCACATCACTTGCTGCTTTTCTGTTAGTTGTCTGTTTCCTATTTATTTGCACGCATGGCTGAAAGTTCTACCTGTGAAGGTAGCGTGATCAGACCTGATCCTAGAGGAGTGCCAGGGATGATGCTGGCAAAGGCTGAGGCCACAAGTATCGGAGTTTCCTGCAAGGGGGAAAGTGCAGGTACACGCTGGGGGCGCAGCCGTTGACCTCACTGTAACCTGGGTGGCATCCTGGCCACTTCTCGAGTCTGTCTGTGTTGCCATTCACACCGGTCCTGCCCCTGCTGCTGCTCCGTGCTGCTCAGAGTCATGGCCTGTCCTCTTCAGCCGTGTGGGCCTGGCCTCAGTTTCCCCTTCTCCTCAGAGGTAGTTGGATTAGGATATTTGCTTTCAGAAGGAATATGCTCTCAGTCTTATAACTGTTCTTGTTTCCATGTGAGTCTCACAACATGGAGTCTGCGCGAACGTGGGCTCAGGCCCTTGCGGCATCTAGAAGGCTGGTGGTCACTTCACTGTCCGCTTTTGCCGGGCTGCTCGTGGGCTGGGAGTTGCTATGGAGCTAGGGATGCTGGGTTCAAGTTCTCCTCCCACAGGGGCCTGATGGGAGCCACTCCTCAGTGGTGGCCAGGCCCGTGCAGATGCCGATACCTGGCCTTTCTCTTAGGCTGGAGGATTGGGAAGGGAGAAGGTTACGCTGACCTTGAATACGCCATGATGGTGTCGATGGGAGCCGTCCGCGAGGAGACGCCAGTGGTCACCATCGTCCATGACTGCCAGGTGCTTCCCTCTAGCTGATCAGCCAGCAGAGCTGCTCACGGCCAGCCGCTGCAAGAGCAGGCGGGTGGAGGGGCTGTCATGAGGGGGTTGGCAGTGGGCCTGGACTGCCGGTTGCTGAGCCCACCCCACCACCCCAGGGTGGGCGTGGGTGCCTCACCACCTAGCCTTGCACTTCCTGCACAGTCTGCCCATCAGCTCCTTGTCCACTTGTGCTTGACCAGGTGGTGGACATCCCCGAGGCACTCCTGGAGGACCATGACCTCACAGTGGATTATATCCTCACACCAACCAGGGTCATCTGCACAGGCTGCGAGCGCCCAAAGCCAGCAGGAATCACCTGGTCCAAGGTGGGTTGTTCCTGTAGCCAGCTCTGGGGTAGCAGGGAGCCCTCCCTTACGGCACTCCCTGTCTGGCATCCACTGTCTGTGACTGGACTGGTTACAGGTCAGAGTCCCCTGTGAAGCTTTTGAGCAGTGGGCTCCTGTGTCCCAACTCTTCAGCCAGGCCTGAGCATCTGCTCCCAGCTCAGGTCCTCCGAGAGGCAGCCAGGGTTGAGGTCTGTGCTGTAGCTGGCACAAGACACAGGCGGTGCTGCTTCTCAGCTCCTCCCGTCGCAGTGGCAGCGCCAACGACTGCCAAGTCCAGATGGTCTCTGTGGACCCAGAGCTCCAACAGATGCAGTGGAGCAGAGGGCAGAGTCGGAGCCTCCCCAGGGTGTCACCTCTGGCTTTCTGTGCAGCACAGGTCAGTCTGCGGTAGGCGTCTGTTCTGGGCAGCCAGCATATAGTTCGCTGTCTGTGTCTGGTAGCAGCCGGAAGTCCTGAGCAAACATGGAATCGCGCTTCCTGGGGAGGAAAGCCTTCCTGTGAGTAGGCACACTGTCGGCTTATGCCCCTCTTCAAAGCTGTCACCCAGTGTGCGAAGTCGACGTCTGCCTCCAAGGATGAATGCTGGCCCAGGGCACAGTGCTCTGCAGGTTGGCCGTCCTGCCTGGCCTGTGTGCTCCTTCCCGGGCAGCTTGCTAAGAGCAGAAGGGAAAGGTACGCCCAACCCGGAATTGGATGGGTGGGCCCCTCCAAGGACCCCAGGAGCTCCAGGGAGAGATGGAAACTCTCCCTGGCATCTGGGTCCTGGTTCTCCTGAAAACCAGGAAGAGCTGGAACTCACCTTGGCATCTGGGTCCATGTCTTCCCTGGAAGTGGAGGCTATTCCAGAAACGGCAGAGGCAGGGCCTCCTCAGAACTGGGAACGGGGTCTCGGGAAGGTTGCGCAGGAGCACCAGGCCTCCGTGAGGCTGTCCGTGGTCATCAGGAGGCTTCACTGCAGCTCTGTTGGAAGATTCTGGGGGCCTCTCTAGGAACGTGGGCCCCTCCCCTCAGAGCCACCTCCAGTGCCTCCATGCCATGGCTGTGTGCCTGTGGGGTTTACTGCTGCGGAGACCCACCTTTCTCCCCTCTTCCAGGACAGTGTCTGTGACGTATGAGGCCTCACCTCGGACTTGTGTAGAGCTGTTTCTCGTTGGGTTGCGCACTCTGATTGGTCACCAGTTGGCTGTCATTTGGAGAATATCCTGTGACGTCGGAGACCTCCTCCAGCAAATAAACACTTGGGGTGCAGAGGGACAGTGCAGTGACGGCTGGGTCCTGGGGGCTGGCTGTGGCTCCCAGGCCCTTCAGGGGGGTTGTCCCCGCGTGCTCACTGTGCACTGCCTTGACTGGCACACACCTCAAGAAAGAGGCTTTGCTTGCGGCCTGTGCGGTGAGCAGCCATCCTGGGACGTCAGAGCGCAACCTCAGATGCCAGAGCTCCAGCTGGCATTTTATAGCAGGTTTTCAGGTGGTTGCGTCTAGTGGAAAACAAGTAGGTTTACTAAATCGTTCTCAGTGGCTTCCACAGCTGGCCCAGCTAGAACCATCTTCCCAGGCGCTGGACAGGGTAGTTCAGTATCACCACCAGGCCACGCCCTTCCTGCTAGAACCAGGCCTTGCCTGTCTTGCATGCCCGTCCAGCCTTCTGGCCACCAGTGCCTGTAATCAGCTGTGCTCAAGGACCTCTTAGGCTGTTTGCTAAGGGTGCTGCCCTCAGAAAGCCCAGGAAAGGGCAGCCCTTGCGGAAGACAGCACTTCCGTCACCTCCCCTGCAGTCACCTCCCCAGCCTGCTTCCTCCACAAGTGATGCTCTCACCCTGGCCTTTGCAGGTGTCCAGGAGCAACTCCGTCAACAAAGTCACTTTAGCCTGATGCAGGGGAGCCAATGAGCTGTGTGGCACTGGATGTGGCGTTAGAATGCCTCCAGGGTCTCTGTGTTGGCAGCTGCTGCCCAGGCCACCTCGTTTTAAAGGGAGGGATCTAAAGATCACCCCTCTTACCTCTGGTCACGCACAGCAAGAGCCAGGAAGGAAAGTGGCAGCTCGTCCCAGCTGCATGAGCAGTGTGTGGCTACGTTGAGAGGAGAGTCAGGCTCCTCAGGTTGGCAGCAGCTGTCCGAGCAGCTTTTCCCATGCGGATGTGCTGAGTGTGGGGTTTCTGCTTGAATCTAAAGAGAACGTGCATGTGCAGATGACCAACATCTGTGCGCCTCAGTCAAGAGTGACTCGAAAGTCTCATTGGCAATAGATTAGCCAGGGACAAGCAGGCAGTGCCCTGTGGACTGTCCAGAGAGTGGCTGTCCAGCCATCCAACCGCACAGAAGGCTGTGAGCTGTGCCACCAGGATCAACCCAGCCCTCCCACAGACTGCAGAGGTAGCTGACAGCTGGGGAGGTGGTCAAGCTGCTGCCAGTCAGGGAGTCTGTCCACTCCTGTACAGGAGTGACCAGTTCGAAGCTTTGTCAGCCTTACCCAAAGATGTGTTGCCCTTGAGTGGTTTCCTTGGAAGGAGCGCGTGTATTTGTGTCCACGCTGAAGCACCCCTGCCGGAGCACCTGCTGGAGACGTCCAGCGAGGCCCTGTTGCGGGTGTGGCCCAGCGAGCTCACTGCCCTCCAGCCAGTTGCTGTTGCTCCCGGTGCCGGCCCAGGACCAGGCAGCTCCCTGCGACACACACCAGAGGATGTTTTCTTGCACAAGGCTGAAAAACAGATGGGTTTCTGCTACAGAAGCCTGTGTGTGCCAAGGCCATTGGCCTCTGTGGTAGGGAGCCTGGAGGGGCTGCTAGACGGCCACAGGTGGGAGCTCCAGTAGCTTGTGGGGCAGTAGCCAGGGGCCTGTTGGAGTGTAGTTGTGCTAGGTCCTGGCATCCCAGCACACCCACCCCTGCAGTGCTCTAGAGGAGTGGCCCTGCTGTCCTGTCTGTGTCCGTGGCCCCAGTTCTTCCATGTTACACGGCATCGCAGCCCCTCCTTATGATTGGAATCTTAAATTTGCTCATTCTTTGTAAATAACAAATCCAGTGACTTAAATCTTGGAGAATTGGATGGTGACCAGTTTCACTCCATTAAGCTTCTGGAGACCCCAATCTGAAGCCATGGAGAGAAGAGGGGCTCAGCTGGCTGCACTCAGGCCACTGCTGCAGGTTGCTGGGCCCTGGGCTTCTGAGATGCCGGTCTGAGTTCAGTCCTTCCAGGGATCATCCTGAGAGCGGCAGGGAGCTGCTTCTGATGGGAGGAGTGGTGCTGTGCATGAGGTCTGCGGTGCAGCCATCTTGTCTGCTTTGCTGTCCTCGGGTCTCAACCGTGGGAGGCTCTAGAACAGGAGCAGCTCACCACTGCAGCCAGAGTCCTCACCATTCGGAAACCAGATGGTGCCTGGCTGGGAGGCAGGACAGGGCACAGAGGGGCCAGGCCAAGGAAAGGCTCTGAGCGGGAGGGGGGGAAAGATAGTTTTGTGCCTGGTGTCAGAGACGACTGGGAAATCAAGGTGGACAGAGAGCTCACTAAAAGGTACTGGGCAGCTCTGAGCTGTGCTGCTTAAGCCTCGCTCCAACGAGTTGGCTCTGCCCACGGCTCGGGTCCCTTGTGACGGGTGAGGATAGTTACATCAGAATGGGGAACTCGTTCTGGAGAGCCCAGGCCCTGCAGAGGGGAAGGACCGTCATTCCAGGGGTGAGTTCTGCACCCAGGGAGTTAAGTTCACGGAGAAAGTTAAAGCCCAGTAGCCTCTGCACTGACCTGTACTCAGATGTCCCCACTCTGTGGACGCCCACGTGACAGGTCGCTTGCCCTGCAGCAGTTGCACACACCTGCCTGCTTTACGCCCGAGAGAAGGGCACCAGCACCCTCGCTGAGGCATGGTGAAGGGCTGCTCAGTGCCTATGGCTCCTCACCTGCCTTCTGCTCACTCCCTGGGCAGCACCTTGTACCACTGTCCCCTGAAGGAGCCACTGGGCTTTCACAGTTGAAGCTGTGGACAGCCAGGCCAGTCCATTCACAAGGGACCAATCGTGGAGACAGGTATGGAGGCAGGGGCCTGCTGCCCACCGCAGCCTCGGGGTACATGCTGGTCGAGCGCACTGATCGAGGTGAAGCTGCAGCTGCCTGTCACACGGACGTCCCATGCGATGGACTGGGCTTAAGTCTGGCATTCATTTCACAGCTTGGTGACCCCATTGCCAGTGGCTGTCGGCAGAAGTAGATCCAAACTCAGACTTGCCCAGGCCCTGCATCTCTGACTAAGTGCTGAAGGGTTTGGCCCCAGCAAATGTTCCTTCAGTAGAGAGCAGCCCCCAGTGCACCAGGAAATACCTCATCCCACCCAAAGGCACAGTGGGGCAGCTCAGAGGCCAAAGCCCCCATGGTGCTGGGGTTGGTCTGGGCCATTGCCCTCCTGTGACTTATGACCCTAATGTCCCCGACCCTAGGGCTTCTTTGTGGCTGCAGTCCTTTTGCAGCCTTCATTTCTCGACTTCCTGGGCTGGTTCCTGCCAGCCACCAGTGCATGTTGTGGGGTGGATGAGCCAGAGCAGCGTCAGCGCATCTAGAGTCACTTACACTGAGGTGCAGGGACTGAAGCTGCAGGGGATGGCATCTGTTTAAGACAAGGGTCTTGCCTCCTAGGCCAGCAACGCACACACCCTAGGTGCCCTGGTGTGACCGTCTCTGGACACCTTGATGATGCTGAACCGTTTGACTTTTCCAGATCAGCTGTGAGATGCTTGAGAAAATCCCAATACTCAGAAGTCTCCGGGATCGAGAGAAGCAGGCTGGGAAGAATGTCACCCTTCAAGCTGAGCACCAGCCCCTTCTGGGATCAGCCAGCCAGCACTCAGCGCCCCGGAGCACCATTCGGAGACCCCCGGAGGCACTGCAGCCAGTGGCAGAGTCCCTGGGAGAAGCCTGTGGCCCCCTTAGCAGGGAGGACATGCCAGCTGCCACCGTGTATGTAGGGAACCTCCCCCGCGACGTCCGCGTGGGTGACCTCAGGAGAGCCCTCCGTGAGCTTGGGGTGGTGCCCCTACGGCTCACCTGGCAGGGGTCACGGTGCGGGGCTTTCCTCCACTACCAGGACCCCGCTGCCGCCCAGCAGGCCATCTCCTGCTTGCAGGGCCTGCACCTGGGCACCAAGGACTTGAGTGTGGCACTGGCCAGACCCCAGAAGGACGAGTGACCTGGTGGGCAGCCAGGCCACTCTGGGGGACACACGTGCCATCCTGCTATGCTGCTGCTGTGGAGCTTGAGACCTGCGTGGCATGCTGGACGTGTTGGCCTGGTGCTTCTGAGACTTGGTGCTTCCTGGGAGCTGGCTTCGCTGTGGACGTCACATGCGGTACATTTCCTCCTGCCCAGGCTGCAACTCTCATTCCTGTTCCGGTTTTCTGGGTCTTATGACTGTGTTTCCCAGGGGACTGAGCAAGCAGGGAGGCGGTAGTAAGTGGTGATGTGCTTCAGGACTGGAGAGAAGGTGGCTGAGAGTGGCAGGGCTGGGTGCAGGGCACAGGGGAGGCGAAGCCGGGAAAGGGTCCTCGGCACAGCTGGAGAGCCGCTGCGTGGGTCACGGGAACCCAGGTGGATCTGTCCCTGGTACGGAGCTGCTCCTCGCCCCCACAGGGTGCTGGCCGGACCTGTGCTTGAGTGATGTGCCTGCTGTCTGACAGGGAAGTTTGCTGTAAGAGAGATTGGCCCTGGGGAGTGGTCTGTCCCCTCCCCATTCCACCAGCCACTCGCACACTCGTGGTTGCCCAGCACCATGATCCATCCTCTTCACCCTCCCGGCTCTTGGTTTCCGAGTGGCTGGCTGGCTCTGAGTCCCGGGCTGTCAGCAGAAGCCCCAGGGCGGTGAGCCTGGGCCGGAAGTCAGAGTGAGCGTCAGAGTGCAGATTCTGCTTGTTCCAGCATGTGGGCATTGGAGTTCTTCATGCTACGCCCCTTGGGGCAGACCTTGTCGCACCTAAGCACAAAGCCCTGGGAGCATTCATTTCCTCATGGTTTGAGAAGGAGACCCTGCGGGGACGTTGGAAGGAAGGTCCCTCCTCAGATGGACTCGTGCACACAGCCCAGCATAGGGTTCTGTCCCAGTTGTCAGGAATGAAGTGAGGGCATGCGCCCTGGCCTGGCCTCGGCTGTGCTCCCCAGCTGGCCACCTGTCTGTCCACTCGACAGGAGCCCTAGGTCGCTCTGCAGCCCTCGCCCTATTTACACTCCCTTCCCGTGATGCTCCACGTTCGAGGGATTCTTGTCCACTTCTTGTGTACTGGTTAGGACAGCAGCTCCAGGGTCGCAACAGCTGTGCCATCTGTGTTGCCCACTCCCTGCCATGCTCCTGCAGGAGCTGGCAACAGGAAACACGAGCAGGCATGGCCACCACTTCAGCTCCTGTGTCTGGTGATGCCCGACAGCTCCAGCCTCGGGCTGTGGTTACACAAGTCAGGCAGGGATGACTCGGGTTAGCCCTGCTGCTCAGGCTTGCTGTCACTTTCAGCCAGAGGGATCCGAATATATCAATATGCAGATAATCTGAAACACTTTATCACTTGTATTTGTGGAAAATGGTCTAAAAAACCCAAAGTCCATATGTCCGAAGTATACATACCCAAATGAATCCGCCTGCAGACTGCTTGCTGTCCCATGCTGTTCCCAGGGGGCGGGGCAGTTTTGCAGGCTGCAGTGGGAGGGCGGAAGTGCAAGTGAGGGTACCCACACCCAGCTGTTTGCACCCTCCCCTGAGCTGTGCTGGCAGCTGGCAGTGGATTGTCTGATTTGCATGATGGTAACAGGAACCTGAGAGTGGCTGCGCAGCAGAGGGCGCCACGGCGGCCATCCTGCTGATGTGCTGGGTGGGCTGCACAGATTCCAGGAAGAGTCCTCTAACTGCGGGGATGAGCACTCGCCTATCGGCGCTGCCCCATGCTGTGGCAGGCAGCACAGTTGGCTCAGGTTTAGCTTCCGTATCTTCAGCTCAGAGCCCTGGGTGTGTGGGCTCCTGGCCAGTTCTGAGACTGGTCACCACCACTTAGATTTTTTTTCTGTCTGTAAATGTCTATTCTAGCATTTTTGGAATGTGAGAAGCTTGAACAAGGAGCTCCATTCAGGTGAGCTTGCTGCTCTTTACTTCACTCTTCCTCCGTGCGGTTTTAAGATGTGGTGGGGATTAGCAAGGGCTGCAGGATGAAGCCCACTTGGCTTTGGGTGCCAGCTCTGCAGCCTTAGGCGCAGGGGCACAACTCCCTGAGCTCCCGTTGGCTCACCTGCAGGGGGCCTTGAAATCTTGCCCACTTCGAAGAGGGGATGGCGACTAAGAGGAAGCAGAGGGCCCGGTCTGCAGGCAGGGCACCCAGGAGTGCCCCCCACACAGGCCGGCAGAGAGGTCAGCCACCTCTCCAGGAGGAGCAGCCAGGGTCCCGCCAGATGCCCTGCCCGAGAGAGCCTGTAGCAGCATGGACAGCTAGCCCACAGACTCAGCAGCCAGGCCACTGTCTGCATCCAAAAGAGAATGGACAGGTAAGGAAAAAATTCTTAGAACTGTCATAAAATGAAAAGACTTAGTGATTGGTGCAGTCATCTGGGAAAGCCAAGCTGCAGGGTCCTTCCTGAACCTGTGTGAATGGAGAGAATGAAGCAGGACACAGAGGGAAAAAACCAAATCAGAGCTTTGCTGCAGCCACCAAAGATTTGGTTCATATTGAAGAAGTCCACGGAGGCCAACAGATGACTTTCCTACATTGTCCTTAAATAGAATTTTTTTTTAATGCAATAGCAACAAAAATGAGTAAGTACTTGGAATCATTCCTGATAGCAGTTCAGGCCTTGCTTGGATAAGTGAAGCTTCTGGAAAGAGGCGGCGGATCTAAGTGGAGACACTTCTGGCTTCTGGATGGGAGATTTGCCTTTCTGAAGATGGCTTCTCCCTGTGAATGACCCGTACGTGTGGCCAGCAGGATCCCACAGGCATCTTGGGCACTCATGGGCTGGACAGTAAATGCTTGAGACAGTCACAGCCAAGGAGCAGGGACATCGGAGTCACTCCAGCCTCTGCACCTCCAACAAGGGAACAGAGCAGGCCTCCCAGCACAGGAGCAGGACCTCAGAGGGAAGAGCTTGCTGCCTGAGCCAGGCCTGCTCTGTTGGGTGGAAAAGGCAGCTTGGACTACGATTCGTGCCACACTAAAAATAAATCCCAGGCTAAGGATTTGGACATAGAGAATGTTTTCCAGCATTGGGCCAGGACAAGGCTTCAGAAGAAGACCGTGAGTGTGAGAGGGATGCGTTTCTTTATCTCTTTAGAACGCCAGGGTTTGATTGGTTCCAAACCCACATGGGCCTTGATGGACTGAAGACGACTTCTCCCTGGAGCGAGTTGGCTCAGGCGAGCTGTGGTTGCTCACCATCGTCCTTGGTAAAGCTGCCGGACACAACAGATAAGATCCGCTGGCTTTAGCGGTACAGACGTGCAGAGGTAAGTCCAGCTGCTGTGGGGGCTCTGCAGATCAGGGGGACCTTGATTGTGGTGTTGGGGAGCAGGCTTGCAACTCACCTCCTACATCTGCCAGAAAAGGAGGGCCCGTCATTAGGACACCCTCCAAGGTTAAGCCAGCATCCCCCACGCTGTACACCGGCTCAGCTGGAGCCTTCCTGGCATCTTTACTCCCAGTAGAGCAGGGGGATGCCATGGGAGCAGTGAGGAAGGTTCTGGCAACCCCCATGGCCTCTGATCTGTCACAAGCAGAACTCGGGCTGGAACATGTACCCTGAAAGTACTTGACTGAAGGTGGATTCAGTTCTGCTGCGTGGTGGGAAGGAGGAGAAGTCCCTCCAGGAAGCAGGTCGACTCAGACACAAAGGTGCATACAACTCGGAAAACAGCAGTGCGGAGTGTTCAGAAAACACCAAGAGCAAGGACGGTCACCCTCTAATCCAGAACCTCTGGAGCGTCCACGTGTTCTTTCCAAGCCTCCGTTCCCGTGCTCAGGAGTTTTTAGTGTTACTTTTTAAAAATCATTTTTGGAATGAAGGCCAGGATAAATATTCTCTATAACCTGCATCTTTTACTTGTAAAAGTCTCTGGAATGCTGAAGGCACAAACCTTCAGCCTGTCCTCGCAGGCCAGCGTCCCTACTGTGGAGCCCAGCTGCCTGGGTTGGCCTAGCACCCATACTGCGTGCTCTGGACCAGGAGGAAGCAGCTTCCCCCTCCTTGCCCCACAGCCTGGCCATACTTCCCAGGCCACATGGGATTAGGAGCACCCTATGCACAGAGCTCCCACTTCAGTGTCACCCCTGCCTCTGGATAAGGATTGGCTACATGCAGTTCCACATTGGTGGCTCTTGCAGGACGGTGCCACGCTCGGCCTACTCATAGGTGTGTGGGCAGCAGCTTTCCCTCCTGGACGGGAGAAGCCCTGCCCACCCTCTAGCCCCATCCTCCCAGTGCCTTTGGCCCACACACCACATCCCCTACACTCACCTAAGGAGGAATCTGAGTTCCACACAGATTGCAAATGAGACTGGCGGGACAGCGACCGCCACGCAGTGGCCCAGGAGAGCCAGTGGTATCAAAACCACGGGAATCACGGCTGCCCAGAGATGTCGCCAGGAAGGAGCATCACCCAAAGAGAGGAGCGGGGGCCGGGTCTGGAGGTGGTAGCTGGAGAGTACACCAGAGGTTCCCTGCTCCCTCAGCCCTGCAGGCCCCTGCAAGAGCAGCACCCACACAAGGACCAGGCCTGTTGATCTTCCTTGGCCTGAAGTATGAAGCTTTCTCTTTTTGCCAAAGGAGCAAAAGTGCAGACCTGTTACTGGCTGCCTCTGGCCCTGGAGCACAACCACTTGGCCACCCCAGGCCCCTGAAGCACCTCGCTTGCTGCGACCCCGCTTCCCAAATCCCCAATGTCACTCTCTGCCACTGCAAGCGTGAGTGTAGGAGGTGTGCTGAGTCCCTTGCCTTTGGACACAGAGCAACCAGTGTTCCAAATAGAACAGGAGCCCCCCAAATGTGACGCCATTGATTTGGGTGCAGGTGTCTGTGGACACTTTTCTGCAATGTGAATCTTGCCATATGTGAAGGTGGGAAGGAAAGGGGGTGAGCAAGCCCCCACCCCACACCCTTTCCCCTGAGTACCTCTGAAGAACCACCAGAGTCTGGCAGGAGCCACGCCATGCCTGCTTGTATGAGCAGACCCTAAGAAACTGGGTCAGCCCCGCTGCCAGGCAGAAGCCTGGGTCACCCTGCAGAGGCCCTGGGGAGAGGCGCTGACAGCCAGCCCCACCCAGAGGGCAGGCCTGTGGGAGGTGAATGGACTTTGCTGTCCTCCGCCACCCTGCTCTGCGGGAGCACCTTGTTCCTCAGTAGTCAGTGTGTAGCTGCTCCTGCATTAACAGTGGATACACGTAACACACGTGTGCATTTCTGTAACGATAGAACATATCATATACACAGATATGCAAAAGCACCATCCCAGGCCTCACCATCACTGAGAGACACCCTGCTTCACAGATGAGGTGGCTGAGCTACAGGAAGAGGAATTGTCTGGTCCCTGTCCCCTTAGCAGGGGCTGAGGCCAAGATCCGCTGCAATAGAGCTTCCCACGTGCCCAACTTACCACCTACGGTAGAGAGGCGAAGCCAGAGCAAGGCTGTGCAGAGATGTATTGGGCCTAGGTCTGCTCCATGTGACACTTGCAGGGTGTCTCCAGCTTTGGGTTTGCTGTCTGCGTCAGGTCTGCCCTTCAGTTCTTGTCTGCACGTCACTAGGTCACCGCCCTGCTGCCAGCCCAAGGCTCCCAGCCAGCTTTACTCCTTGTGCTTGTAGTAAGTAGTCTTGCCCTTGATGGCATATACAGACAGGACACCTGGCATGGGGTTCTGATGGCCTGCACCCTGCTGCCTGGTGGCGCCCCTGGCAGCCTCTCTGCTGCCAGCACCCCCAGGTCCCTTGCCAATTGTAGCAGTATTCCAAGGTTTTTGCTGGAGACTGCCTGGGCAATCTTTCAAACAAGCAGAGACTTTTACATTGGGAACCACACTCCTGTCCCTCCCACAGGGCAGAATTTCTTCCCGTGAATGGAACCCTTTATTTTTGGTGTCCATAAATCATGAAGGTTAAAATGGGAGTTGACATGCGACCATGTAATGTGGACACTTTGCACTTTGGAGGTTTGGAAGCAGTAACTCAGGCCCTAGGTGCTGAGTTGTGAGCAAACTCAGCACTCACCTCGCTGATGGGAGAATCCCAGCCGCTTAGGCGGCGCCTTCCCATTTTCAAGAGAAGGAAGGCCCCAAGAGGCTCTGTGACTTGTTAGGGTCCCACAGCAGAGCTGGCTGGAGCCCCAGAGCCCCTCCCCATGTGGAGGGAGCAGCCTGTCTCTGGGGAAACACAGACTGCTCTGCTCCTTACCACAGCCAGGGCTGGGGCTACCTGGAAGTCACATAGCTCTTCAGAACAGAGAAACCATTGAGTCCTTGAAGAACGTGCTGTAGGTCCCCACACCCCAGGGTGGGCAGTATCCTAGCCATGCCACCTCCAGCAAAGTGCCACTCGCCCTCTGTGCCCGTTTCTTCCTGGATGAATTCACTGCAGCCTCACGCAGCTCTTCCACCTACCGGCCTCAGGGGGAGGTGGTGCTTGCAGAAGAGGCTGGCTGCCCAGGAGGCCAAGTCCGGGAGGTGGAGCCAGCACCCGGACTCTGCAGCAAACTGCGCATATCATCTACCCTCCGAGCTCCAGGTCTCAGGTGCAGGCCGGTGTCTCTTAGGCCACACAGCTCCCTGGGGTGGGGTTTGGAGGGCCTCTTGCTTCGCTTTTCATCTTTTTGAAGTTTTTTTTCTTAAGCCCCATCATTTGGACACTTAGGAAAACACCGAATTAGTTTGACTCCCTTCCAAACAAACGCAACTCCTCCCCAACAAAGGTCAAAGGGCCTGAAAGACCAAACTCAGGCCCACTTGTCCTGACTTCCACCAACACCCACCTTCTGGGGTCCTTTTTCCTCCTTGGGGTCTTATTTTGGTCCCAGCACTGGCTGCGCAAAGTGGACAGCAGGTGGCGCTGCCGCCTCATGGAGAAATGGCTGGAACTTCCCCAGCAGGCCAGAGGCTTCCCTGGCAGATGGACCTGCCTCTGGCTTCCTCTGCTGCTTCCCAGTGGTCTCCTGGCTCTCAGCTCTCCCTGAGTGGCATTGTCTAGAGGAGCCCTGGGAATTGAAGTGGGACCTGTCACCCTCCTGTCCCCACTGCCCACAACTGCGCCAGCTTGCGGAGCCTCCCCTGGCCCATAGCTGCCCCCTTGCCCCGCGGTTCCACTCAGTACCCACTTCATCTGCACAGAGGAGTCCCAGCCCTCTGCTCACTGATGGCTTCCCACTACCATAATTATTTAACTACACACTAATTTTCAGTTATAATACTTGCACATGCTGGAGGGCCTGCCCAGGGATCACAGTGGAGAGCCAGTGTCGGCCAGGGCCGCCCACCTCTCAGAAACACCGTGTGCTGATCCATGGCTTGATTTGGGGGATGTTTCCAGAGACAGAATTTATCCTTTTCCAGGGACACTGGGGGACATGGCCCACTTCCATGTAGACATAACCCAGACAGGCAACAAGTGTAATGCTTTGGTTGTCGTAAGACTCTCCCACACTGTTTCTAGGCCACAGCCTACTGGCCACTGCAGTGTCACCCTGTTGACACACAGCACAGAGCAGCCTGCACCTGGCCCAGCGGTCTGTCCATGCTGGGCAGGCTTCTGGTCTTCATCCCCAGGCTCACAGCCAAGGCCATGAGGGTCAATGGTAGGGGAGACCAACACAGGGCTTACGTGGGTACCAGGGTTGGACCAGCTCTGGGCCCTGCCAGGGCTGCTGCCCCACCAAACACTCGGATGCCAAGCATGGCCTGGCCTCGGTGACCCATGTGTCCTGATGCTGAAACAGCTGGAGGGTGGCAGGAACACACAGGCACACTCTCCCACGTGGACAAGGGCACTTCACAGCCACATGTGCTTGCGTTCAGTCAGCTGGATGATGTGGGCACTGGGCTGTCAGGCTGCTCACCAGGATTCAGTGTAGAGGAAGGCAGCTTCAGGTGCTCAGGATCTCTGGAAGGACAGCCTAGGCTACCCTTCCTCCGTCCCCTCGCATGCTGTGCTGATGGCATACTTCCAATATCAGTCATCCCTGTTCCCCTGCCAACCAAGCACATCAAGAAATCCCATCGCAGCGGCTGGGGCCTGGCTCAGTGATGGCTGCACACTGAGCGGAGGCCCGGGTTGAAAGGAGGGGGAGGGAGCGAGAAGCAGCGGCACCCTCAGGGCACTGCCCTGCTCAGAACTCCCACCATGCCCAAAGACTCCAGAAGCAAAGAGGGAGCAGCAGTAACCCCACCTGTCTGGCCACCTTGACTTGTTTGCAGGTTTTCTCCTTTGCTGGGCTGAGGGGCCAGGGAAGCAAAGGAAGTACCTGGGACGGGGACAAAGGGGGCATGGTGGAAACTGGCATCCAAGTCCCTGAAGCAAATGTCCACGGTCTGAGCAGGCACCACTAGCTTCCCACCACCGGCCATCCCCTCCCCAGCTTGGTGTCTGAGTCCCATCAGGCCTGCCCATCCCACCACCAGGGCAAAGGCTGGATGGCATCCCACATATCAGCGTTCCTCTCCTCCTGGTGGCTAGCAGAAAATGGACGGCCAGGAACCATGGGGCACGATGCTTAGGGACTTGGGCTTTGGGGTCAGAAAGTCCTGGGCCTGAATCCCGTTTCTGCCTCTTGCTTGCAGCGTCTGGAGTCAGCCGCCCTCTCCAAGCTCAGTCGGCTGGTTTCTGCTCCTTGAAGGCTACTGAGGTGGCCGTGGGGATGAGCTGAGGCCACACGTGTGCCAAGGGCTGCCTGAGGGCTGCCTGCACCCAGCTCTCATTGTCAATGTCTGCTTGTCCTGCTTGCCTGCCTGGGCCCCAGGACCTCACCACTGTCATTGTTCTGGCCACTGGAGCCCAGCACAGGGCAGGCAGGAGAGGGCAGCAGAGGCCAGGCAAAGCCCAGCCGCATCACCAGGATTTTCTCAGGAACAGAGAGGACACTGGGGAACTGAGACTCTTAAACTTGAGCACTCACCAGGAGGACTGCCCAGCAAGCTGCAGGGCCCCAGCTCCAGAGGTCTGATGGTGGGGTCGATACTGGGCACTTCTGATTGGGTGGGGGCGGCCTGCTCAGAGCTCCTGGGCCTCACTTCCACCTGTGGCCCCTTCAGTGTTGGTGAGGTCAGGAGATTCCAGTGGTGGCGTCACATGGTGGCCCCAGCCCAAAGCTGTTGAGCCACGTGAGGTATCTTCCTTTTCCCTGGGGAGGGAAAGACAGTCCAGGTGCACCCGGCAAGATGGGAGCTGTCCTCAAAGAGGCCCTTCTAAACTATGGATATTGCACTTTTATGGCAGCCCCTCCTCCAAAGTACACACACCAGGTCCCTAGGGTGGGAGGGGGTCTGTTGGCCATTCCCACTGGTGTCCCCTGGCTCCTTAGGAGCAATATTTCTTTGACCATCACCACCCCCCTAGGCCCAGTATGACCAGGATAGTATTACAGGATGCGGGTGATGGAGGCTCAGAGATGACTTGGCTTGCTCAGCCAGATGGCAGCAGGGCAGCAAATCCAGTCCCATTTTCCTGCTGCTCCCTCCCTCCAGAGAAAGCTGCCTGCTGGACACAAGGTTGCTTCTAGCACCAGCAACCTTCCTTACCCTGAACCCCCCAGTCCCACACAGAAAAGAAAATAGTGGGAGAAATTGGCGAGGTTGGGGGTGACTTCACGGAAGTCCAAGCCTTGGCGCCTTCCACAGCTGGGCGCCTAGCACAGGAGACCCTGGGCAACAGCTCCATAAGTAAAGTCCCACCTTGGCCCCCAGTTCTCCAACCTGGGGCTGGGGGACCCAGGGGTCCAGCCAGGAGCTTCTGTTATCACCTGCTGGGTCAGTCAGGGGCTCAGCTGCACCCAGGGCAAGAAGCAAGGCCACGATGGCTGTGCAATCAGCTAACAGAAGCTCAGCGGCTCCTATCCTTCCCACTTGCCCTCCTCCCAGCCTTTCCTATTGGGGGTTACCCAGGAACCTTGACTGCAGACCCCCTCAGGCATGCAGAGTCTGTGAATTAATTCTGCCTCAGATGCCCTTTTCCGCTAGCGCATAACAGCTTAGCACTCAGTCGATGTAAGTTTGCACCAGACGAGGTGCTTCCGCGTTTTAAGATTGCCATTTGCACATGCGGTGGCTAGTGTGCTGGAGCTTGGCGGTGACGGTGACGTCTTCACCCTTGATCCCCTGTTCCAGCCCAGGCCTAAATGGGCCCTGAGGAAGACACAGTCCAACCAAGTTCGGTCTGCATCCAACCGAAGCGGCGCGAAAACCCAGAAGTGTGTGTGGAGGCCGTTTTGCCTGCGGGATCTGGCCCTTCCGGCCTCGCCTGGCTCTCCTCGGGGAAGGCTGGACTTCGCCTCTCAGCCTCCCGCAGCAGGTCAGGCCTAGAGATGGAGGCCAGGCCCGGTCTCCAGGGAACCGGCCATTTTCCTACATCAGCCCCCTGGGTGCCTCCTATCCAGCCGCCCCGGACGGAAGAGCTGGGAGATCCCGCTGAAAATAAGGCACTGCCGAGAGATGAACAGGAAGCTGGGGTGGCCGCCTCCCGGGACTCTGATCCGGCGGCGCCACGCATTTCGAGGCCTGTGGCGCGCCAGGGCACCCAGCTAGAGGTGCGGGGGCTGCAGCCGCCGCAGGAGGCCGGGAGCCGACACAGCCGGCATTGGATTTCTCCTAATCAGCCCACGTCCTAATTGGGGCGCAGTCTCTGACCGCCGGAGGTGGGGCCGCTCTCGCCCGCGGAGGCTGTCTGCACCGGAGCGCAGCGTCCCCGCGTTGGGAGGCCTGGGAGCTTTACTCCGGACTTGTTTTGCTGAGCCATGCGGGATGGCTGAGCCATGAGGGATGCGCAGGGGTGGCCTCCATCCCCGGGACCGGATCGTGTCTTCCCCGCGGGCTTCGAATCAGCCCGCCATCCCCCCGGCTTAGGGCCGGGCGCGTGCGGCGACAGCGCGCGGTGCACCGCGGCCCGCGGCCAGATAACTTGGCCGCCCAACCCGAGCCCCGAGGAATGGAGTCGCCGACCTTTTCTTTATCTCGGTTTTATAGACAGCTGTTAGTTTGGGACATTAATTGCCCGGACGAGTTTATTGATAATTTTGATGTAACAGAGCACCGGAGAAATTACCCCCACGTCCAAAATGTCAAATCTGAGAAGAAGCAGGTTCAGAGACTCGCGACCCCACGGCGTGCAGCCACCGCGGTGGGCCAGGACCCGCGCATCGACAATGTGACTGATTGTGCTTGTTTTCCTAGGTGGCCAGAATCGGAATGGGGGCGGGAGTCTGCCCAAGACCCAAATTTAGTTTCTTTCCATAAGGGTGAAAATATGATTTAGGAGCCAGAGGGGTGGCAACGCCTGAAATCCCAGTTACTCAGAAGGCTGAGGCAGGAGGATGGCAAGTTCGAGGCCAGCCAGAGAAAATTAGCAAGACCCTCACTCAAAATTTTAAAAGGGTAGGGGATGTAGTTCAATAGTAGAGCGCTTACCTCGCATGCACAAAATCCTAGATTTTCCCCACCACAAAAATTAAAAATCCCACAAAACCAAAAAAACTCAGATATTTTATACACGTGTACATATAACTTTATAATTATATATATATATATTTATAATCATATATGTATATATATATACACACATACATACATACATGGAGGGAAATGTTAATGAATTAAAAATGAGCCTATAGCCTTTGTCTCCCAGCAATGGTCCCTTTGTTGCTCAAATTTTGCTCCATTTTCAGTTGGGGAAAACCAAGAATAGGCACCAAAAAACAAAATGAAATAAGACAAAAAAAACCCCAAAACTTTTAAATTTATGATTTATGTCTAGAATATGGGACCAGTAAAATCTGAAACTCAAAGTAAAATTCTCATTGGTCTTGGAGTGGGGAAAAAACCCTCTCTCTCTCTCTCTGTATATATATATATATATATATTCATACATATATATGTAATATATAATTTATATAAATAATTTGCATACATAACATACACACGTGTGTGTATTTTTCCCAGGGGGGCGGGAGGACTACAGTTTTTCTTTAAATGTTTGATTATTTCTTTAAAACGAGAAGTGACATTTAGAGGGGCAGCGGTCTCTTCTTTAAAAACAGAAGCCAAGAAATATAGTTACCTGTGTCCACATTTTACTACATTGTGAAGTTAAGAGAGCAAAAGGGATTGGTGAAAAAGAAAGAAAAAAGAAAGTCAAAGAAAGAAAAAATGGAAAAAAGTATTCTGAATTATGCAGATTTAAAAAATTTAAAAGGAGGCCTAGAGATCCCAACATCTGGGAATCTGGAAGATATTCTGCAATCCCAACCCCAATAAAATATCCATGCGATTTTATTTCTAGTTGATACAATTTTAAAGGCCATATACAAATGTTATACATTTTTATTTTTGTTCTTTTTTTAGGAAAAAATACACAAAAGGCAAAAACATCCTCAAATTGTCATTTTATACAGTGCAGAAGTAAATTTAAAATACGTGTCACAAATGCTGCAGCCCAGCAGCCAAAATACTAAAAAAGGGGACAGTCCTTCATATTATATATATTTATATAAAACATATGGAAATTTGTTTTTACATGGATCCGTCTTTGTTTCAAATTTACAATGGATATCTAAAAAAAATTCTACACGGCAAATATTGCCAACAAAGTTACACCATTAATACTGATAAACGGAGGAGCCCATGCGCTGCTTTGATTACTGGGGAGAGAAGGTAGAATAAATAACAGGACGTGAGCCTCGCGATAGTTTTCAAAGTGCCTTAACCTTTCCGCGTCGCCGCAGTGCTGAGAGCGCCGTCTGGCCTGGGGGCCTTCTCGGCGCTGTGTTAACCTCACTCTTGGACCAGAAAGTTTACAGTAGAGCTCTGGAGAGAGAAAAATACCCACCGAAAAAGTAAAAATGAAATTCAAAACAAAACAAAACAGACTGGAGAGAAGGAAGAGGACGGTGGTAGGGGACAGCAGCGGCTGCGACAGCCGCTGGCTTCTAGGCTCCTTTTTTTCTTTTAAAGACGAACAGTGGCTTCAGAAACGCAAGGTATCCGAACAAAGATCCACCTGCGGTTGCTGGAAGAGACTTCTGAAGGGGGAGGGAGAAGGTCGTCCTGTCCCCTCCCCTCCCCGCCAAAGCGGGCTCTAAAGCGAGACCCGCATTCCAAGACATTCCTTCAAAAAACAGTTAAAATACAAAGATAAATAACAGAAAAAGAAAGTATTTGATAATGACTGGTCTCACGCGTTTGCCTTTGCCTACAAATCCTTCCCCGCTTTTGCCGGGGCGGGGGACCTCAGCAGAATTCTCCTCGCGACGTCGGGGCTCTCCCCAGCTCAGCACCTTCGCAGCCCGCTTCCACGCGACGGAAAGAGACCGCGAGCTACCGACCGCGGCAGTCCGAGCAGGCCCCGCCGTCACCTTTTAAAACACATTTTGTGGGAGTGGGGGAGGAGTTGCTGAGCACAGCGCCGGGGTCTTTGCACTGGGAATTTCTTTCCAAATAATCCGGTTGGGGAGAGGCCAGACCCTTTTTTTTTCTGCCGACGGTTATACCTCGAGAATAAAGCAGTTTCTTGCGGTGGGCTCCGAGGTCCCTGGGCCGGCCAGCCCGCACCCCGAGCGCCGGGGCCCGCAGCCTCACATCACGCAGGGCTTGATGTCTTGGTAGGTGACCTGCTGGTGGTAGTAGGAGCCACCGCTGGCCGAGTGCATGGACGAGGACGCCATGGCGTTGAAAGAGAAGACGAACTCTTTTCGATCACACATGCTGGGCGACTGAGAATGATACCGCGGAATGCCTGCAAGGCGAGCGACAGAGGGTTAGGGAACACCAGAGTTAGCTGGGGCCAGAGCTCAGGGCCCAGAAGCAGCGCTCCCTGAGCAGCCCCGGGTCGGGTCTGCCCAGCCCGGATCCAGCGCAAGGCTGCCAAACCAGCCGCCCAGCTGCGGCCTGAAGCTCCAGCTCCCTGCCTTTGGTGGAACCAACCGAGTTGGACAGGGACGCAGACCCTGGGCTGTGCACCCCCAGGACACCATCTCAGAACTCACCACAGCCCTGCTCCCCTCAGCAACCGCCTCTGGGCCTACCCGCCTAGGACAGTGTGTCCCTGCTGGCCCAGGGTTTTCTGAAGCCAAAGCTAAAGGGGAAGGGGGAAGGGAGGCAGCTTCTGCTTCCAGATGGCAGAGAGCGTTCTGGAGGCCTACCTCCTGTGGAGAGCCACCTCCGCTGGGGAAGCCAGAGGCCTTGGTGGGGCAAGCCAGGGCCATGGGGCCATGGCAGGGACAGAAAGGCTTCTCCTAAGGAAGGATCTCTTGGAGAACAGGCCCCCAGGGCAGCTGGGTGGGATTTTGAAACTACTCAAGCAGGGGGACCCCCGCAGAGAGGTGGCCCACCACCTCCAGGTCTCACTCATTCCTCCTGACAGCTGACCCTGACAGGCCCGGCAAGTGACTCCCTCTCCTTCCAGAGCCAGGGCCAGAGGGTGGAGGATTCAGGAGGGGGAGTTAGCCAGGCATATTCTTTCTCCAAGGGTTGTGTATGTCTAGGGACCTAAAAACCTGGATCCTGAGAAACACAGAGCTGTGTGGCTGGCAGCGCTGACCCTCCCTTTGCCTGGCCACCACACTGCCTCTGTCACCACAAAATGCCCCTGAACTCACTGCCAAGGCCGGCTCCCCAAAAGGCCAGGTTCAGCATGTGAGCACCAAGCCCAGGAGGCTTTGGGCCTAACTCTTCCATTCTGCCCAGCCCCGGAATCCTGCTGGGGGATCTCTAAGGGGCCAGTGGGCCTCCTGGCCAGGACTCAGGGCCCTGGCTCCACACGGAGACCTTTCTGAAGAGTGAGAGAACTTAAGGGACCCAAAAGAACGTAGAGTATTGGGTTCTGAGAAGTTTGGGTAAGAGTGGGGCCTACCTGGTCAGGCCTCCGGCAGCTATCAGAGGCAGGGTTGGAACAGAAAAAGACAGAAATTAGACCAAACTGGAGGTCTGGAGCTGCATTTCTCCCTCAAGGGATGGGACCCACAGGCACCCTGGGAGCTGGTACCTTCCTTCAGCAGTAAGAGTGGGGTCCCTGCATTCAGCAGGTTTAGGGCTGAGGCAAGGAGGGCACTCATAGAGGACTGTCGGTCCCAGCCTCCCCACTCACCTTGCAGCTCAGCTGGGGCGTTGTGACTGTTCTGGTGCAGATATGGCTGGTCCAGGGAGTGCGTGGAGAGGCTGCCGGACAAGGGGGTGGCTGCGGGGTTGCAGGGGGACAGGGGCTGCTGCTTGATGTAGGAGGCTCCGCTGTTGAGCGCCGCCGAGGCCGAGGGCGGCCAGGCGGCGGCAGAGCCGGAGTAGACTGCGTGAGGCTCCATGACCCCGCTGGTCGCAGCGGGCAACAGAGGGGAGGCTGGCACCGAGCTGTCGTGGTGCGGATACTCGCCCGTGGCCGCGCCGCCGCAGCTGCCCATGTACGAGTGGCCGCCATTGGAGGGCAGGTGGGGCACCGAGTGGCTGGGCAAAGCCATGCCGTCCACGTTGCCGGGCAAGTGGCCGTTCATCATGCCCAGGCCGCCCTCCAGCGCCAGGCTGTTGGGCGGGCACGAGAGGCCACCGGTGGAGCCCTGGAAGCCGTAGGTGTCCGGGAGGTGGTTGAAGCCGAGCCCGTTCATCATGCTGTACATGGGCTTGAGCGCCTGGCACTTCCTTCGGAAGCCGCGCGGCCGCCGCCGAAAGGAGCCCTCCTCGAACATGAACTCGCTGGCCGGGTCGATGGTCCAGTAGTGGCCCTTGCCGGGCCGCCCGAGGCCCTTGGGCAGCTTGATGAAGCACTCGTTGAGCGAGAGGTTGTGGCGCACCGAGTTCTTCCAGCCCTGGTAGGAGCCGCGGAAGAAGGGGAAGCGGCTCTGCAGGAACTGGTAGATCTCGCTGAGCGTCAGGCGCTTGCTGGGCGAGCTCTGGATGGCCATGACGATGAGCGCGATGTACGAGTAGGGCGGCTTCTCGGGGCGCCGGATGCCCGCGTTCGTCTTCTTGGCTTTGGACGGCCCGGACGACGCGGGGTCCATGGCCGCGCCGCCTCCCCCGCCGCCGCCGCCGCCGCCGCCGCCGTGCGGTGGCTGCTGCTTCTCGGACGCCGAAGACATCGGGTGGCTGCTGCCGCCGCCGCCGCGTCCGCCGCTGCTCTGCGCCGCCGAGGAGCCGGGAGGAGGAGGAGGAGGAGGAAGAGGAGGAGGGGGAGGAGGGCGAGGGGGAGGGGGCTGCGCGCGCGGGGCCGGCTGCACCTCTGCCGTCATCGGCGGCCACCGCTCCCGAGCGAGCCTCGGCGCGCCCTCCCCCGCTCACACGCCCGCCCTCCCCGAGGAGCCGCGGGATCCGCCGGTGGTTGGCTCAGAGCCCCCTCGCCCTCGACTCCCTCCTCCCCCACTCCTCTCTCCTCCCTCTTTCCCTCTCGCCCTCCCACAGGGGAAGGAGCCGAGCGGAGGACGAGGACAGCCGGGGCGGAGGCGGCGAGGAAGCTCCCCCCGGCTTTTGTGGGGGGAGGCACCACCTCCAGGGCCAGGGCCCGCGCGCGCCCCGGCCGGGATCAGCGCTGCGTCCCTGCCGCCCGCGGCGCTTGGCTCCGCTGATTCCCTCTCAGGCCGCTTTCCCTGCCTCTCCGCCCGGCGGCGCCTCACGGGGACCCTCCAGGAGGCCCTCCCCTCCGGCCTCCCTCTGGCCCCTGTCGGTGGGCGCTTAAAGGGCCCCCGCCTTCACTGCCCGGCAGCGGCCGGCAGAGCCCGCCCCGCCTCCACCAACCTGGCGAGCAAGTGTTAATGTGCCCTCGGCCCGCTGCTCAGCCCCAGTGCGCGCAGGCTCCCGCCTTCTAGGCTCGGGCGGCGCCGAGGGAACCGATCCCCGGGCCCCAGGCCTTCCCTGATATGCACATCCCCGTGGCAAATGGCAACTGCAGGAGCGGCCTCCGGGTCGTGACCATCGCGGGCTTAGCGGGCTTGGCTCCGAGTCCCCGCGGCGGGACGGCGTAAGTTCCCGCGAGGGACCGCCTACCCACTCTCCCCGCCCCGGGAAGGACTGCGCCGCGCCCGGGATTTTTCGGACTCGCCCAGCAGTGCGCGAGCGGGCGGCCAGCTGCCCAGGGCCGAGCGCGGGCGGAAAACGAAAGCTCAGGGCTGGTCGCGGTCGCTTTGTGTCCGGAGCCTCAGGCCGGACGCCGGCGAGTGAGAATCGCTGGCCCAGCCGCGACCAAAACCGCACAGATTCCCAGAACAAGCAGCCCGGCTCATCCATTCATTTATACATGCACACACTCGTATACTAGCGCACACACTAATACATGCATGGGGCACACGTAAATCCGGTAAATCACGCAGACCAGACCCACATCCACCAATGCTGGCCCACTTCAGTACACAGCACCCAGGCTTGAGCGCGTCCGCGTCCGTTAAAGTGCGCGCTCACACAGTCCTCAAAGGCCCACGCGAGCTTGAATTCGCACTCATTCACGCATATGCACACCGTGCTCGGATCTGAACTCCCGGTAGCCCCAGGCTCCCCAACCTCACTGCCTACACACACTGAAACCCCCTCTATTCGGCTCGAGGTCCCAGAGTCCCCGTTTTCCAAGCGCAGGTTCTGATTTCCTGAGAGATGGCAAAGGCCCTGGCAGGAAGTTTACAAGGCTCTACGTAAACAAGTTCGGGGGATTCTTTAATAATAATAGAGAATTCCGCGTGCGCGGGGGGAGTTGGCCTAATGCCCCTGTGGGCTCGGCCTGCCGCCGCGGCTGGGGCCTCTGACACAGCGCGCCAGGGCAGGTTCCGGAAAGCAGGAGGCGCGGGAGAGGAGAGCGGGCCAGGGCCGCCCTGGAGTGCCTGGCTGCCAGCCGGGAGGGGCTCGCACGCACGTCAGCCCTCCACAACCTCACGGCGCCGGCCTGCAGGTCAGGTTGGGTGCGCGAGAGGAGTTGTCCCGCGGAGCGCAGGACCGCTCAGAAGGCCGGCGCGACGCCGCGCGCACAGAGCCAGGTGAGTGTGATTCTCCAGCTGCCGCTGGGCTCCGCCCGGGATAAGGAGAAGGGGGTAAGGAGTATTTTCGCGGGTCCTCGCGAGGAGCCTGGCTGCCTAGCCGGGTGAGAGGTAGGGCGACAGGCGTGTGCCGGGCTTAAAGCCGGGCCTGCGGCTCCTTCAAAGTCCACCGGCCTCTGGGGTTTCTCCAGACTGTTCACCCGCAGCTCACCAACCGCCCCCTACCAACACACACAACACGCCTTCAACTCCTTCAACTTGAGCGGAAGACGCCTTGTCGCCTTCGGGGCGCCTGGCGCGTCCCTTCGAGGAGCTGGGGGTGGGGGGCTTGCTGGCTTAGCCTGTCGCTTCCCCTGGCAGAGCGCCCTGGAGAGAGGGCTCTGGAGAGGAGAAAGCAGCCTTCCCAGTCCTGGCTTCCCCAGCCCCCAGGCCCACACCTTGTCCTGCCTGGGGAAAGGGAGAGTGTAGTTGTGTGTTGGCTCAGATGGCCCTGAAGGACAGACCCACTCCCACTTCACACCCCACTCAGCGGCACCAGACACTCTCAGCAGCCGCTCAGCCCTTCTGCACACAGAGTTCAGGTGCCCTCCATGCTCCAGGGTCACACAGGCCTGCCCACTGGCGGGGACACCTGCTGCACACACAAGTGCACACGTGGTCATGTCCCCCTCACACGGTAGCTGGGTGCTGGAAGGAAGGGATGGTCTGGGGGGACAGTCTCTCCACATCTGTCCTTTAGCAGAGAGGGAAGCTCTGGGAGGCCACTGGGGTACACCAGGCACCCACGGTGCTCTCAAAGTGGTAGTATCATCTCCCTTTCCCTCCCCTTCCTCCCCTTTTCCCCAACTCGCGGGGAGTCTCCAAAGTGGGGAAATTACAGAACCCGCAGCTGGGCCCTTTTACCCGCAGCCTTCTTCCCTTCAGGCTCTCTCTGGCTTGGGGAGGGGTGCTGCAGATTCTTTCTTTGGCTAACCCTGAGATCAGTTTTCTTCCCTTCCTGCCCTCCTGTCCATCATTATCTTTCATAGTCTCCTCTAGGGAGTCCCCTTACTTCTGCCTTTTTGGGGGAGAAGCAGTGGAGTTGGAGGTCCCCACTCAGCCCCAACTTATTCCTTAGGCCAGCCAGATTCTGCAGAAGATGGACTGAGCTTGGTGTCCAGGGAGAGAGGGGGTTTCAGCTGGGGTCTCAGGAATGCCAAAGATCAAACCCTCCCCCAACCCTACTCTCTGAGGTGGGAGGTGAAGGTGGAGGCCTGAGAGTGGAGAGGAATTAGCTCCCAGCTCTGTAAAAATGGAGCCCCCTCCATTCTTGGAAAGATACAGCCATAGCAAGGGCTTTTCTGTGAGTCCAGAGACCAAGGTGCCTGAGAGGTCCCCTCTAATTTTGCAGTTTTGAGTCGGGGAAGCTGAGGCCCAGGGTTGGGCCAGTGCTGTGAAGCAACCTTCTCTCCATCCTTCCTCTTTACCCCCCAGTGACAGAAGGGCAGATGTCTCCTCATGGGCCAGGAGTGGAAAGAGAGCGCTTTCAAAATGCTTCGGTGGGTGGACATTCCACATACCCCTGGCTTCCCAGACTCAAGGGGGCTGAGACTCCTTGGAGAGTGGAGGGTGACACAGTAACAGCCACAGACAACATGGCTTACCTGTGCTTACCTATAGCTGGCTATGTACCGCACACTGTTCTTAACCCTTCTCTGGGCTGTGGGCCCCTTGGATAAACCGTTCAAAATCCTCTCCTCCCTGCCCCCGTGCTAAGGCACATGCCTACCACATTGCTGCCATGATAGGTTTCACCAAGTGCCTGGAGTTCATCATGATCCATGTCCCCCTGCATGAAGCCAGGACCCTGGTGAATGCCCAAAGGGTACCTGTTTAGTCTTCCCAGAGTCCCCTACCAAGCCAGTCTTAACCCTCCCCGTTACAAACTGGGCTCAGCAAGGTGACAAACATCCAGTGCTCCCTGAGGTGGACAAGGCAGAGCACCCCTCCCGGCTGGTGTAGTGGTTCTGGGGACCCCTTCCCAACTTCAGCACCTTGGGAAGCTGTGTAAGCTCCTTATGCCTCGTTTCTTCCTCTAAAATGTGGAACTAATAATGGCGCCACGTCTTAGACCTATGGGGAGGGTTCTGCGGGGTTCTGCAGGGAAATCTTGGTCCACTGAGACAGAAACAAAGACCCCAGGGAGAAGTTGGGATGAAGGGTGGGCGCTTCTGCCCTTAGCTCAGAAGCCATCAAGGTCTCCTCCCATCCCAAGTCAAATCTGCTGCACTGCGGCCCCAGGAATCCCCAAACTGGAGGGGGGGGTGTAAAGACAGCCGGCGACGTCCCCACGCCCCAGGCCCAAGGCATTTTTACTGGCTAATTGCTTAAGTGAGCCGCCGGCCCAGAGCGCCCGGTAACCCGAGCGGGGAACCAGATCCAGCTCGGGTTGTGCCGGCCGCGGGGCGGGGGCAGGGCGGCCGCCGACCACCCACCGCGAGGGCAGCCGCCCAGTCCTGCACTGACGCCGGCCTTCACCCCCTGGCCTCCCTGCCTCCAACCCCCTGCCAGGCGATGTCCAAATGGTGCCTCAAGGTAGGGTGGTCAGCGAGCCAAGCCGGTGGACCTGGAGGGGGAAAATAGCCCCTGGCCCTCAGTAGAGAGGGGAGCACAAGGCTGGGGAAGCAGAAGTGAAACTTAGGTCTTCAGGAGGGGAGAGCAGCCACCGGGTGGGGTGGATTCTTCAGGGATGAAAATTCAGCCTTTGGGTCCTGGAGACTGTGGTGGAAATGGTAAGGTCAGAAAGCCAGGTGCCCCTGGCCCCGGACAACAAGCTGATCTGTGTACAGGACCCATCCCGCCAACACCAGATGTGCACACTGCCCTGCCTGTGTGCAGAGCACCTGAGCTGGCAGGGCACTACCTTGGGAGGAGGGACAGGGGCCCGAGCCTGCCCTGCAAGCAGGGGTGCATGCGCCAGGTGGGCGTGGGGTGAAGGCAGGAGCAGGGGGGCTGGGAGGACGTGGGTGCAAGCAGCAAATGTTGAGATGGGAACCACAGTGGGCTCTCCTGCGGAGCAGTTCTGCACACGTGTGTGCGACCCGACAGTGCCGGGGTGCAGTTGCCTTGTGTGTGATGCAGCCTGGCCACACGCGGCGAAGGTCAGGGTGCAACAGAACGTACCCTGGCTGCTTTCTGGGCCATGCAGCCTGGGACACATGGAGACGGTGGCAGGATACAGAGAGCATGGTGTGCATGCCCTGTCACACCCAGGTGTTAGAGGGTGTCACAGTGAAGCACTGCTTCCAGGAGGTCCCCCTGCACGGTGACTGTGGTGATGGTGATGTAGTGGTCGATGCTAACAGTGCCCCAGGCCTCCTGTGCACCCTTAGCCAGCACCTCAAGGTCATGATGGCTTACAACACTGCCACCCGGCAAGGCAGGGTCTGTTCTGACCTTAGGTCTCGGGGACGAAGGTGGCTCTCCTCTCCTACTTTATTTCTGTAGCAATGACTGTTAACCCGCATGGTAGCTCACGCGGGCCATTCTGTGTGGTATGGTGAGGTGGGGACCACGCTCAGTGCAGCTGGCAGCGAAGATGCGGGGACTAGAGAGTTGCACAGGGTGGGTGCCAGGAAGGGTCCCTGACTGTCGGGAGAGCTCCAGGACTGGGCGGCACACCCTGTGTGCAGGGATGGCCCTCTTGAGTGAGGGCACCCAGAGAGGAAGGGGGAAGGCAGCACTCTCTGGCCTTGCCTTGCCCAGCTCTGCCAGACCCTGGGGAAAGATGGCCCCACTGGCAATAGTCCCCACCTGTGGGGACCACTTGGGCCAAGTCCGAGGAGAAGCTATGACAGGAGCAGTTCCTATTCGTTAACATCCCCGGCCGGCTCTGCCTCAGGAAGAGGCTTCTAGTATGTTTTTAAAAAGCCGTGCACTGCAGCCCTGGGCTTGCCCCTTCCACTTGGCCCTTTTACCCCAGAGCACGCATTTTCCATGACGTTCTTCGGTGAAATATTTGACAACATTGCAGCCCAGGAATTTACAGCTCTCTTCCCTGCAAGATTTTTGGGAGTTTTCTGGCATTAGCCATACATGCTGTTGGGAGAAGCAGAACGAGCTTTGGGGACATCGAGCCTCCGGCGCTCCCATCCTGGATGGCTGGACAGCCGTAGCTCTTCCCAGAGAGCCGGGCCCCACAGCATCCCGTGTGATTTTATCCTCGTTGCCTGAGCAGCTGTACTCAGAAAGATGGCGAGAACTTTTCCTTCCAGCACAGATGTATGTGAGGACAGGGGGGTGTTGAAGGGGCCCCAGAACCTGTTTCTGAGCAAAGGATCGGAGCTGCAGAAGGAGGGCAAAAGAAAAGGGTGCTCCCTGTCCTCTCACAGGGGCACTCAGTGGAAAGGAGCCCGAGGCAGGCAGGGCAGGCAGAAGGAAAACATCAATTAAACACACACACACACACACACACACACACACACACACACACACATACACACACACTCCAGGGAAGAGGGCGCTGGGAGAGAAACAGTGGAAGGGGGGCACGCTCAGATTTGTCTCTTAATCAGAAGCAGCCACTGTCTCCCAGAAACCTGCCTGCGTGTGTATTGAAAATGAGGCTGTCAGTGGGTTTCCATTTAGAGCTTGGAACGCCCTGTCTGTTCCCCTTTAGAGCCACTGGAGATTAAGGAAACAAGCATGTATATTTAGGGTGTAAATGGAACTGCACCCCTGCCCGGTCAGCCCTGAGAGGGAGGAAGGGGCTCACCTGCCAAGGACTGGGGGGAGGGTGCCCAGGGCTCCATCCCCAGGTCAGTCAGTGCAGGCCCTTTGTCCCAGCCGGGTTATAGCAATGATTTTCTAGTGACCCTTGAGGAGTTTGCACCGGGAAGTGTTTGGACAGGACACCCCCCGCCCCACCTTTCCTTGCAGTTAATGGGAGAGCCAGCTCCTGTGCCTGGCACAGGTGAGAGTGACACAGGTCCCCGGAGTGGGCAAGGAAGTAAAGTACAGGATTGGAGCTGGCCGGGTGCACCCAGAGTTATTCTGGAGACCTCCAGGGGCACCTACAGGAGCTGGGGGACACCACACATGCGCAGAGGGGGTTTCAGGGCACCTCTGCAGGGAGAGAGTGGACGGGGTCCTCACAGGCAGACTGCAGAAGCAGGGTGGAGACCGTCACAGAGATGCAGAACACACTGGATGGTTAATTCCCTGGGTCCATTGCTGTCCTCGGAAAGGATGGCCAGAGCCCCACTCCACAGGGCCCAGCCGCAGCCCATATTCAGCACTCTCCATGGAGCAGAGGCCCCCAAAGTCACAGAAAGATACAGTCCTGCACCGGAACTAGCTCTGAGCCTTGGGCAAGTGCTTCAATCTCTGGGTGCCTTGCTGTCCTCATCTGGCCACAAGGCAATGTTAGCACCTACCCACAGAGCTGACCTGAGGACCAGAGGGAACGCATCAGGATCAGGATCAGGTGGCATGTCGGGGTGGGTGGGCAATGTAAATGCAAACCATGCCAGAATTGTTTAATGAATAAACAAACGAATACAACCAGGAACCATGAACCATTAGCAACTTGGGTCTTGGCTGCTTAAGATTTGGCTCCACTGCTGTGTGACACAGGGCCAGTGAACTTACCTCTCTGTGCTCATTTTCCTCCACTGCAGGAGAAGAACAAAGATAATACCTCTCTTCCAGTTAGTCAAGGAATTAGATATGTTAGCAGTTATTAGCTGTGGTAGCAGAGTCCACTTAGCCTGGTTCTTTGGCAAGGGGACTGGTGAATGGGATCCTCCACCCTATTTCTATGGCAGTCCCAAAGATCTGTGGAGCTCCAGGCTGAGGATGTGACCTGACAGGACCAAGGATTTGGTGGAGTGTGTGTGTTGGCGTCCAAGGTTACCTGCAAGTCTAAACAAGTGTCTTCCCCTCTGGGTTCCAGGAGAAGAGTGCCGAGCCAGAGAGGGACCCTTTGGCTAGTGGAGAACACAGAGCAGAGATCCCAGTGCAGCAGAGGACGCAGTCTTGCAGTCTCGGGGTGTGCCTGTGCCTGGGCTCAGTTTTGGTTACCCTCTGCAGATAACAGAACCCTTCAAGCTGAGCGTGGTGTTCCCAGGGAGGCTGAGGCTGGGGAATCATAGGTTCGAGGCCAGGCTCAGGCAACTAATCAGTACCCCATATAACTTAGTGAAACCCTGACTAAACAAAACATTAAAAAGGCTGGGAATGTGCTCAGTGGTAAAGCGCCTCTAGGTTCAATTCCCCAGTATGAAAAAAAAAAAAGGCCCTAAATGAGAACAACGTGGTCATTAGACACCCATTGAGCACCTCCTGTATACTGACTCTGCTAAGAAGTTGCTGTTGGGCTTATTTCACAGACAGGAATGCAAGACATGCAAGACGCAGCACAGGGCAAACAGGAAGGACCCAATAAATGTGAGATCATTTTAAAGCACTTTCCTCTCCGCTCAAGAAGGTGAGGGTGCCAGCCCCTGTGGAGCTGCACCTGGGGGCTGGTCTAGGAGGAAGAGGGGCCGTGCCTCAGACTGGCTTAGGCATTTAGGGAAGCTTAGCTGCCCCTACCCAGCTTCCCCCAGCTTAATAACAGAAGCGCTCCTCTGCAGTCTGCCCACAGCCCCTCCCAGTGAAGCCCCAGGGCAGCACAACTCCCACCCCTGTACCAGCACCATCCTACTGTCCAGTTTTTGGAAAGGGGGCTGGCCTGCAGGCCCCAGGAGGTCAGCGAAGCCTCCGCTTTTGTCCTACTGGGCAGGAGATTCTGCTCCCTGCCACCGTCCCCGCAGGGAAGTTCGGGAAGAATCCTTATCCAGACTGTTTTCAAGGCATGAAATTGGAGCTGGAGGACTTCGAGCGAAGAGGACCCTCGGACAGCCCCTGCTGGTCTCCTTGGATGTTGGAGGGTCCCCTGTCTGACCCCTCCAGAAAAGACCTTGGAGGAATTTGTGGAGCTCTCTACCTGGGGCCACCAGGGATCCAGGGCAGCCCCTTGTCCTTTAAGAAGCAGTTGCCCCGTTCTAACCGGTCATTACTGCCTTCATGGCCACCTCATGGCCAGCCTGCAATTTCCTATTCTACAGCATTCAAAAATCACCTGGAGGCAAAAGCTCGAAGTGACGACTCACTCTCCACTCCTTTCATTTTTATTTTGAAAGACACATTTTGAAATATGCCAGATCTTTGAACAATTTAACCCACGATCCCAGCGCCAGTTCCTTTCTAAAGTAATCCCGTTGGCTTCGTTGTTTTCACATGTGGGGGCTCTGCTTCTCCAGCCCCACACCCAGCTACTTCTCACCCTGGGCAGTTTTTTTCTTAGTAGTTGGCAAAATTAACTACCTGCCAAGATTCTGTCCCTGCCATGGAAGAGGTTCAAGACTATTTCAGAAAGCGCAAACTTCAAAAGATTTTAACTGTTTTGTTACATCCCCAGGGGCAGATCCACCCTTCTTCTCGCTTCCCTCGCACCTCCTTCTGGGTTGAGGCTCGGGATGGAGTCAGCTCCTCTCAGCCACTGAGATCGCGTCCCCCGCCCCCAGATTGGGCTGAATCCCACTTAATTCGCCCTAATTAGGAATCGAATTCGCCCTTCGTGGGAGCGAGTTCGTGCGGGAGCGAGTTCGTGCCCCGGCCGCCGCCCTCGCGTTTGCTGAGCGTTTTTGCATCAATGCGTGTTCTGAAGGGGGTCGCGCCGGGGAAGCTGCCCGCGGCCGCCGTCTACCTGCCCTCCCCTTCCCTCTCTCGCTCTCCTTTTTAAGCAGCCGAGACTCACTCTGGTTTTGCTAGTCTGACTCCATTTCTGTACGTCGTCTCCCAGAAAATAGTTGCCGAGGGCTGGCGTTCGGCCGAGGCGGTGCATCTGCCGCCCGGGTGAAGCGGAAAGCGCGCTGCTCTGCGCACTGCGGGCCGAGGTCTGGCTGCGGCTGGGCCCTCGGGCCGCGGTGACTGCGCGGTGACTGTGCCGGGCATACCAGGCGGGTTACTGCTGCTCTCGTGTTGAGACGCTGCAGTTCTTTTAACGGTGGTTTGGGCTAATGATGGGTCCTGCTTGCGTGAACGTCGTGTTTATTTTACCTCCACCAGCCCGGGGGAGGGGGCGCGCGCCCGGACTCCCGGCAAGCACGCAGGAGCTGCAGATCCGCAAAGTGATCTGTCTGGGGAAGCGTCTTAGGTGTCCCTCCTATCACATCCTTTTTCTCACCATCGGAGCCTTGCCACTGCTGGGGATCAGTGTTGGATTCAGCCCTCTCTGCCTCCGGTTGGGCTGAGGAACTAGGGGATCCCTGGGGCCCAGGGGCCACCTGGGGAGGCATCTTCTGGCAACTAAACCCAGCCCCTTTCCCCACCTAGTCGCTTCCTCTGGCGGTAGTAACAGTGCCTAGCTACCCTTCGGCTGGGAAGGGAGAAGAGTGCTATGGGTGGGGACCTTGGCACTGGACAATGGGTACTACCTAGATTGCCTCTAGAGGGTGAGGTCTAAATCGGAATCTGAGGTCTGTGAACTAGGAGTGTCCCAAATCCTCCTCCCCTGCCCCTGGCAAAATGAAGAAATGTTCTTCAAAGTAGGAGATTGCTTGAGACGTGTTTATACAGAGAATGGAAAAGAGTGAACGAGATTAGGCGCCCAGAAGCAGGAGGAGCCCTTCAAAGGTCCACAATTGAATATTTCTGGCTACACTGGGCCTTTATGATCGGGGAAATGGGCTGCTTGTCCACCTGCCTGTGTCGGTGTGGAGGGAACCTGGAGCCTGGCCACTGGAGGAGTCTGGCTGATTTTCATTGCTGTCTTCAAAATTCTCCCAAGTTTCCATTCTGGCCTGGTCATGGACAAAATAGGGGAATAGTAGAGAGCAGAGGGGACCAAAATGCAGACTGACTCCATCCAGGTGACTGGACATGTGCCAGGCACCCTTGACAGCGGTAGCAGTGGTGGCCAGGGAGCCAGGCAGCCTCCACGTGGCCTCTTTGTCCACTCATCCAGCTGAATGACCCCCCCCCTGCCCCTTTGCCCCTTAGCTAACCGCTCTCATTGCACCTACAGCACCCCGCATCAAACTCAGGCCTCCATCCCCACCTCACCCTACCAGCTTTCCCGCCAGGCTTGGGGCTGAACCGAGACCTCTACTGTTCCAACACAATTAGCGCTAGCTTCCAAGCCGGGCGGCAACTGCAATTAGGGCTGCGCCTGCTGGGGCGGGGGCTGGGCGGTCAGGTAAAAAGGAACCAATTTGCCCGCAGGCTTTATCAACAAGTGGCTTAACTAGGAATTTACGTTCACAACTCGGCACCTCAGCCGGGCTCCGACTGGGCGACTGGCCGGGATGACAGGCTGAACTGTGGGGGTGCGACCCGGATCCAGGAAGCCAAGGCTTGAAAGCCACCCAGCGGCTATCCACCAGAGCCCTGGAATAGCGAGGATTGAGGGGACCCCAGCACCCGGATCTCCTCATAGGAGCAGAGGCCGGGATAGCTGGAGAGCGCTGGTCGGTGGGCGCTGGACTGTCTTTCCCTACGAAGTAGGTGGCCATGTATATTTTTGTTCAAGTGGTGTTTATGTTAATGAAAAAAGGATGGAATTACAAACAGCCCGCCGTTGGAGCTGCAGCCGCCGCTGGGGACTTGCCGCTCTGGGGTCCCAGGCTCAATCAAAGGACGCAGGCGCTCCCCCCCTAGACCTTTAGCAGATACCCCCTTCCTTTAACTGGGTGAAATTGTGCTGCACGCTCTCTCCAACACTGCCAGGGCCACGCCACACACAATCGGGAACTGTTTGCAACCATCCCTCTACACATGCAAAAGCGGGACCTCTGCAATCGCCCCTCCACCACGCCCTCCACCCTCAGGAGCACAATCAAGTTCCCGGATGAGAAAAATGCTAATTTCAGTCCTGCAGTGCCCTTTTTTAAAGGCACTTAGCTAAAAACTTCCACTTAGCTAAAACTTCCAGGACACGGTGATGGGGATAAAGCTCAGTCTCCCATTTCCTCTTCCCCACCCACCCTGTTTTCCCTCATCTCTCCCTCATTTTTCCTTCGGTTTTATACTATAATTTTCCTAGTTTTGGACGTTTGTTTTCCAGCTCAGCTGCCTTTTTTTCCTTCTGTAGAAAAGGAGCTGGACTTTCCCAAAGCTGCCCAGTTTCCCCTGGTTCCAAGAGAGTCTTTTTCCTCCTCGTTTTCCCCGTAGCCCTTGCCCTCTCTCCTCCGCTCACAGGACCGGCTGTGCTTCCTCTAACCTCCTCTTTCTCGGCTGGAGAAGAAACGAAAGGAGAGAGTGAGCCTGACTGCAGGCAGGGAAGACTCCTGCCAGAGAGGCTGTTGGTGGCAGCGGCAGCGGCTGGGTGGGAGTGGAGGTGCCTGGACCAGGGCAGGGGTGGGGGCTGAGCTGAGCCGTGAGGACCCCAGCCGCACTGCGTGTCTTCACAGAATGAAAGGACATTTGTGTAGCTAAGTGGACAACCCAGGGCCTTGTCTCATCTCCCAAAAGACATTGGACCAGGCAGATCCGGGTGAGCCCACACTCTTCATCACACTTGTGGATGCCGCCCCTGTACCTCCCCTTCACCTTCCCAGCAGCGGTTCGGTCCCAGTCTGGGCAGGTCAGCCTCCTGCAGAGAGGAGGGAGGGCCCAAGCACCTCTGCTGGGGGCTTCGGACCTGGAGAAATGGGACCTCCCAGCAACACTGGGGTGCCACCCTGCTTTTGAGTTTCTGCTTTGTCCTGACTAACACTGACCTGCAGGACTTCAACTATGCATGAAGGCCTGGAGCAGGGGCCTCTGCCATCTGCTTAGCACCCAGTAGTGAGGAAGTCAACCACCCAAGGGGGCACAAAACTCTCAAGGGAGAGGAAAGAGCAAGGGGCATTTGCCAGCCAAGCACAGCAACACTGGCCCTTTCAGGATGGGGTCTCTGACTTCAAGGTCTGGGATGGCAAGATGCTCCAGCAAGTGTGGGGGGTCACACAGTGTGGATCTGAAGACTCGCTGGCCTCTCTCCTCGGCCACCTTCGGGCTGGTGTTGAGCTGCGGGAGGCCCCTTTTCCCCCCTCCCCTTTCAGTAGCAGAGGCGGATGAGCTGAGGGGACAGGTGTTCTTACAGGACATCAAGGGTCCTGGGTGGGAGGTGCACAGCTAGGTGTGTGGCTGCATGGAATAACAGTGCCTTCTCACTGGATCAAGTCCCTAACAGTACCCCTCCCAATAAGAACCACCAAGACAGAACAAAGTGGGCCCAAGTCACAGTTGTCAGCACCCCCCTTCTCTCAAAGAGGTACCATTTGTCAAACCCTGCACCGCCGACACTCACTTGACGGGTTTTGTAGCTTTGACATTGAGCAGCAAAGAGAAGAATCCCAGAGGAGCAAGAGGGGTGCGGTGCTACAAGCCTGAACTCCCCCTCTCCCTGCCCTAGCCCTCTTTCCCACGGAGGTCACAGGCTCAGGCTGCACGCGTGTTTGGGGCAAAAGCGCTGAGGTCACAGCCCCAAGGTTGGGGGACCCGGTGCAATTGCTTGGTGGAGCCCCTCCCAGCCAGCCTCCCTGCTGCACGCTGCACCGGGTTGTCAGCCTGAGCCTGCTCCATCTCTAACTAACCCTGAGTCGGTGCCCCACCATCCTCCTCCCTGGCTCACTTGGAGCTCTCCCAGTCCGGGCAGAACCGAGTTTGTGCTGGACACTGCACACCCGTAGTCTTCGTAATAGGTGGTGAGGGGCGGGATGCTTGCGCGTCGCTGGTGGGGATAGGGTGGCTTTTCTTCTGGGGACTTTGGGAAGCAGATTAGGCAAAAGAAGGAGTCCTACGGGGGCTCCTTCCGGGGATAAGGGTCGCCCTAATCTGGGGGGATTCCAGGGTCGGTCCCGGCCAAAGCCCGCACAGGGCCCCCCTTGGCGCCTGCGCGCTCACTCGCCACAGCCGCCGGGGACCCCGCGGGAGCCGCTTTCTCCGCCCGCACCACTTTCTCCGGGGCTGGAGGGTGCCAGATGCTGAGCCCTGCACTCGCTGGCGGGGCCCCTTCTGTGCGTCCCAGCCATTTACTCCATCCTGCAATTAAACTCGAGGTCAAATATCTCCTTAACGACGCTATCAGGCCAGCGGCTCATTATGGCGTATATTTAGCCATAAAATACGGGTTGTAGCGAGGAGGAGATGAAAATTATTGTGTTCTGGGAATGAATCCTTTTAGCAGAAACCAGAGCTGTTATTTACCGCGGAGAACTAAGTACAGGCTCGGTCTTCCAGGCGACCCCGGCAGGACCAGCCGCGCTTCCAGCCTCTTTCCGGCTTTGCCTGCGCCCCCACCGCAGGCCTGGCACCCGTTGCGCACAGGCGCCGCCTCCCCGCACTGCGCAGAGCAGCAGCACCGCCGCTAACTCGAGGGCGCTTATTTGGCCATGTTCGGAGCTCCTGCCGCTGCCGGTCTGCAGCTGGAAAGTTTGGCAGGATTGTCAGGAGCTGGGCACTTCCGCACGGTGGGCCTGGAGATGGATCGCACTTCTAGAGTGGCTCTGCTTCTGCTGAGTGGCCTCCCGGCAGTTACCTAACCTCTCTGCGCCTCTGTAGCTTCATCTATAAAATGAGGGGAGAAGTCATGCTTTCTCCCAGGAACTAAGGAGAGTTAGATCAGACTTTAGTGGGAAGGCAATGGTTCTGCGCCTGGCGGGGGCTGGGGTGGGGGGTGGCTCAGTGGTAGAGTCCTGCGTGTGTGAGGCCCTGGGCTTGATTCCCAGCACAGGGTAAGAAGCCGTGAGGATGTGGCCAAGCATCAGTTTGGGGGCTGCTGGGGGAATGCGTGAAGTGTGAAGGACGTCCCTCCTGTAAGGTGCTGTGGGAGATTCAGGGTTGGGGTGGAGACCATCACCAGCTGTGCCTACCAGCCTGCAAAACTCATTTCCCTTGTGTGGATCCCAGTTTCTCCTCTGTGAGCAGTGCCTACCCAGATCACCAGGATGAGCCCTGCTGGCGCCCAGGGCTAGACATGACCCCACTCCCTGCCCCCCTTCCTCAACATCCTGGGTGGGGGGCGGTGGAAACTGAAAGCTTTGAGACACACTAACCCTGCCTCACCCTGGCAGTGTTGGGGGGATTGTGTGGGCTGAAGAATCCCCAACTTTTGTCTCTCCGGAAGTGGCTAGGTGACCCAGAGCTACAAATATTTGGACAAGGCCTCCTGGAGGCAGATTAATCACAGCTAACGGGTCTCCCAGGAAGGGCAGGTGTGTCCTGGAACACCTCCTCCAGCCAGCGCCCAGCCCCCTGGCTTCCAGGATGGGCCAGACTCTGGACCTTCCACCCTGCTGCAATCCTGCTCAGAGTCTGGGAGCTCCTGCTGACTAGAGGTGGGCCTCCCAGGGGCAAGGACACCCCTCCCAGCCCTCTCCTGAACCCCCATACAAGAACAGATCCCGACAGGGGCCGCCTCTCACCTCCATAGTGGGTTCCTGCACCTTCCTCAGCCACTCATCTGCAAACAGACAGCATGGGGCGCTGGCCTCCAGTTCTCAGTCCTGATATGGCGAGGCCTGCAGCTCTCTTCACATTTGCACACTGTGGCCATTTCTAGCGGTGGATAGCAGTGCTGTGTGACCTCAGGCAGGTTCCACCCTGTCTCTGGGCCTGTTTGCTCTTCTGCCCAGTGGCAGTTCTACACTAGCTCTCTGAAGAGCAGGTCTTCTGCCTGCGACTTCTGACGGTCCCACCGTCCTTAGCCTGACTGGCTGGTCTCTGAGTCGTAGTGAAACAGCTTCCAGGTGCTGCACAGGCACCTTCACCACCCTCGGACATGGGTGTTATTATTGTCCCACTTCCAGCTGAGGAAATTGAGGACCAGAGAAGTTGAATGGCCCCCCTGCAGGGCACAGGACTGTCAGTGCTGAGTGACACCATCTTGTAAGCTCCCTGCAGCCAGGGGTGCCAGCTAGTGATTAGGGATCTGAGTGGGGCTTCATTCTGCAGCAGTGCTGGGATCCAGGTTTCCCGATGGCTTGATGACTGGGCAGGGATACAGCGAGATGCAGCGTTTTTAATCCACTTAACACAGTGGCTACTAAGTGATGTTGCAAGATGCATTTTTTTTGTTGGTGAATTAGTATAAATGCGTGGCTTCCTTCCGTAGAACCGTGTGCACAAGGGCTTGGGTTTATGGGGGCTGCATCCCGCGTTACCACGGAGCCCCGGAGGAGGGTGAAGCCAGGAAGGGAATGCAGTCAGCCCAGGGAAACACGCCTGCTGCACACACGATGGCACACATGGTCGCAGGGCAGTGCACCTCATCCCAGTGAGGACCTACTGTGTGCCACTGTGCAGGAGCGCTCTCTTGCTCCTGTTCGGGGTGTTCTGCTGCCGGGAGGGTCTCCCATCAACATGACAGATGTGTTTAGCGTGACATAGACTCCTGGAAGCGCTCAGCCAGTTACTCAACAGCAGGAGAATCCACTGCCCAAAACTTTCATTTTGTTAGAGGCTTGTTTACCGCTGGGCCAGCTGGCTGCCCCAAGATCAGGCGAGAGTGCACACTGGAACTCATCCTCCTCAGAATCGCAGCTCGCACATAAGCTGAGCTCCCTGTCTTCCCCTCTGAAAGCGAGATGACTGGAGAGCTCGGGGATGAGGCTCCCCAGCGGCCTGCACTCCTCAGGGTTCACCCCTCTGCCCACTTGCCGGGGGCTTTAGCAGCTGACCTTGGGTGAGGAAGGCTGGCCATGGGCCCCGAGCCCTTAAGGGGGCTTGGAGGTGGACAGTAGTGACAGCAGCAGCTCAGTCTGTGGCTCACCCTGTATGGCAGACGTCACCTGAGCTTCGGGTCCATTGCCTCATTTAGTCCCCAGGGCAGCACCAGGAGGGAGACCTCAGATGAGGACAGGAAGGCCTAAGAGGTGGCAACCTGCCCTGGGGGCACACTCTGGGAGGGGTAGAGCTGGCCCCACACTGCACCCAGCTCCGGCACTCAACTGTGGGACTTGGGTCCAGCACAAAATGAAGGTGCTGGCTGAGGCGGGGCCCAGGGCCAGTTGCCCACAGTACTTCTTTATACTCTGAGCTCCTGGTGACCAGATGGCATCAGAGCACCTGGAATGGCCCAGAAGTGTCCTGAAGGCTTCCAGAGGAGGGAGGTTCTATTTGTGCTTCAGAGTCCTGAGAGCCTCTGTCCCTCATAAGGACACTTTTCCAGAGGCCAGGAGGTGACCCCACTTTGGAGACGATTTTGGCTGCAACATGGCTAGTTTGAGCAGCGAACATGGAAACCAGCCCTGTGCTCTCTTCCCAGCACATGATGTGAAACACGGACTCACAGGGTTGCTTTGGAGGGGTCCAGGCGAGGGGGATGGGGGAAGGGTGAAGAGGAGGCGGGTAAAGCAGGCAGGTGCTTTTTGCTGAGCTCGGGCACATGGAGGTGGGGTATTTATTCTTTGCTTTAGTATGTTTTGTATTTTCCATGATCAAACAAAATAAAATGGTCTTTCTCAAGCTTACAGGGACACGCGGGTGGGGTTGAGGAGGGAGACAGGAAGCCGAGTGGAGTTCATTGGTCAAAAGGGAGAATTAAGAAAAAACCACCCAGAAGAATAGAAAGGAATCCTAGGCATCCAAGGCCGGAAGGAAGCGGCACAGTTTGCCTCCCTCTCTCACAGGATGCTGAGAAATATGAGGACCAGAGAGGGAAAGCAGCTTATCCAGGTGGCCCAGCAGGGTGGAGGCACACCAGTGCCACATCCTGCTCTTGCTGACCTTTCCTTTTAAAAACCCGGTGGGGTGGCAGAGGGAAATGATGTAGTGCTTGCCATTCACTTTAGTGATGGTGGCATTCATTGTCACTCATGCACACAATAGGACTGTACAATTTGGCAGTGTCACTCCACAGAGTTAGGGCTGTCTTAATGAAGAACCGAGGCTGGCAGCTGATGAACAGATGAGTACTCTCTCAGTTCTGGCTGGGAGGGAGTCCGGGACAAGGGTGGCAGTGTGGCTGGACCTCTTCCTGGTTGGTGTCATTATGTCATGTGGCAGAAGGAGCAAGGTGCTCTCTGTGTCCCTTTTATAAGGCTCTTCTCTCATCCTAGACCCCTCTTTGTGAGCTGCCACCACACGAGGTCCTACCTGACACTTCCACTTGGGGTGAGGATTTCAAGGTACAAATTCTGGGGACACAAACATCCATATCTTGTTGTATGAAGTCTCTGGCTTTGGGCACACCTGGGCGCTGCACACTCGGTAAATCAGGGAGCAGGACAGCGAGCCACCTGGCAGGTTTCTGGATCTTTTAGGGTGGTGGCCAGGGCTTCCAGGCAGTGGCTGTTGAGGACTGCAGAAGTCTCTGTGGGTGCAGTGTGGTTTTGGCCTCTTGGCCTCAGGCTCTTGGGCCTTGGTGGCACGGTGGGGGCACGTGGTCCCGGCCTGGATGAAGAGCACTCAGACAGGCATAGGGCAGGAAGAAGAGTCTCCTGGCAGGAGGAGTAGCATGTGCAAAGGCCCCAAAGTCACAGCAATGCCCTGTCCTCCAGGATCCAGGGAAGACCAGTGTGTCAGGGTCAGGGGAGTAGAGAGTTAAGGAGGAGGTGGGGTGGGGGAGAGAGAGTGGGTGAGGAGGGGGCAGAAGG